>JANHAO010007011.1:0-20673 GCA_026873985.1 Saraca asoca
CAAAGATTGTATACTAAGTCTCCAACGAGATAAGGGCAAGATCTGATTTGAATTCCACATTTTAATTTGCCTACCACTCTTTTAATCTCTGTATTACTTAAAGGGACCTGACAGGGTATACATGATGGACTTAGCATGGTGAAAGTTAATTGTCTAGTATGTCTAGTAATTATCAAGACCAGGGAAGGTACCAAAATGATGAAAATGATATGGGTTTGGATGATTGATTAAAGGATATAGAGCATGATGTTGTTGAAAATATTTTTATTGAGTAGCTACATATCCTTGAAACCTTGTTAAGTGATGTAGAGATGATATGATTTCCCATGGAGAAGCCTATGGACCTTCTCCAATTCAGCACAATTCAGCAACAAATTGAAAAAGAAAAAAGAAGGATATTCACACCACACTCTAGAAAAGGAAGAACGAAAGTGATAAGTGATGAATTTGACATTACAAAGAGCAAGCTCTTTGATAAGTCTCAAGTTCTTGCTAGAACCCTAGAAAAGCACTTTCTTATGAAGAAATACTTCAATTTCATAAATTGATCAAATCTGAATGGTGAAGGAAACATGCCTTCCCTAATAGCAATTACTCACTAAAATGGGCTGGATTAAAGTCCCAAACAAGCCCACTAAAAAGTAAAACAAAAATAGCCAAAAACACATAAGCCTAGGCCTTTACAAATAGCCAAACACAAGCCATAAAAGAATGGGTCGATTAGCTCCTCAAAAATGGCACTCCAAATGGCCATAAAATAGCCCCAAAAATATGCAATAAAAATCCCAAAATAGCCCATAACATGGTACAATAAAATAGCTCAATTATTCCTAAATAAATTGGCCATGTGTGACACAAAAAGGCTACTACATTGAAGCTAAAAGTGCTTCAAGGGCTACCATTTAGATAGCCAAGTGGTCCTAAGTGGATGGCATGGCTTCTATGCAAATAACACTTGAACTCCCAAAACCTTGCTCTCCATGTGAGCTCCAATGTATGTGACCAAGCCCTTGAATTATTTTCGTCATCTTCTCTGCCTTGGCTCTAGTCTTGGGTCCACCTAACAAGTGCAAGGCTTCTTAGTGATCTTTGGCTTAGCCTTCCATGAACTCATCACTCCCTTTCTCTTGAAAAGGATTCAACCTTGAATCAAAACCTACATCAAAAGAAGAAAGGTTAGGGACATTAAAATTGGCACCAATATTGAAGTCACCCAGTTTAAACACTTTGTTGGCTTGTTATACATATTATTCTACTCCTCTTAATTGTAGCAAGCCATGGAGTATGGTCTTGGAGAGTACTTTGTCATAGTCTTGCAAAACTGACTTAAAAACACTAGATAAACATGAGTTTCATGGTTAAAATTCAAATAAGCTCCTTTGCAAGCAAGACCAAGCATAGGCGTACAGGTATAAGAAGCTCGCCTTACTTTACTAGCCTTGGCCAATGCACTCCACTATCTTTTTTCTTGTCTTACATTTTCTTTCCACTCAATTTTCCTACTCTTTCTCTAGTTTTCGTCACTCTCGTTTCCTTTATTTTTGTCTCTTTTCATTTGATCTTCTAAAATTTTCTTGGGCATGAGGGGTACAAGAGTAATGATCTTGTTATTATTCATAAAGCTATACTGGTTTAGGTAGCCATCATGGATGAAATGCCGGTCAAATTACCACAACCTTCCAAGAAGTAAATGGGTAGCTTGCATGGGAACAACATCACACAACACTTCATCTTGAAACTACCCTATAGAGAATGAAACTAGCACTTGTTTTGTTATCTTTACATCCCTACTTTCATTCAACCATTGAAGCTTGTAAGAAGTAGGATGATTTTGGGTAGGCAAAGCTGACTTTTCAACCATGATTGTGCTAACAACATTAGCACAACTTCTCCCATCTACAATAACATTGGAAACTTTTCCTTGAACATGGCATCTAGTGTGGAAATGTTCTCCTTTTTTTCTTCACTACCCTCCTTAACTTAGACATTCAAAGCTCTCATCACAACTAGTGCCTCTCCTTCAACCATAACTTCTTGCACGTTATTGCTTTCTTCACTACCTGAATTGGATTTCTCTTCCTCCCTCTCTTACTCACTAGCTGACTCCACCTCTCCATTGCCCTTCAATATCATGACTCCTTTATTAGAACACTCAAAAGCATAATGGTTGTGACCCAAACACATGAAATACTTTATGCTTCTTTGTTTTTGAGATACCTCCAACTTGCCTTTGCCTCTTGAATCTTCCACTTCGGCTTTGGATAAAGCTTTGGGTGGTTGCTTTTCAAAGGCCTTGAAATCTTTTTGCTCTTGTTTCTTGTCCCAACTAGACGTCCAAGAGAAACTTGATTGATGAGTGTACTTGGAAGAAGCCCTTCTCTTGATTTGTCTTTCTATCTTTACTGCCATATGTACCATATCATCAAGCTCCACATAGTGTTATAATTCAATTATAATAGCAATGTCATGATTCAAATAATGGAGAAATCATGCCATAGTAGCCTCTCTATCCTTCACCACATTGGCTCTTATCATTGCCACCTCCATCTTTTTGTGATAGTCTTCAACACTTTTGGAACCTTGATGGAGACTTTGAAGCTTTTGGTACAATTCTCTATAATAATATGAACATGCAAATCTTTTCCTCATAATGGTCTTCAATTCTTGGCATGTAACCATAGGTCTTTCTAAACTCCTCTTTCTATTTTACATAAATTGATCCCACCAAATGATAGCATAATTCATGAATTCCACAACTACTAGTTTCACCTTCTTCTCTTCCAAATAGATGTAACACTCAAAGATTAGCTCAACTTTCTTTTCCTATTCAAGGTAGGCTTCCAGATCATTTTTACCTTACAAAGATGGAATTGACATCTTACGTAAGCTTAAACCCACCCTTTCTCTTCTTGGTCTCTCATGTCTTCTATCCCTCCTTTTTTCACTTCTTTCGATTTCATAATGAAAAGTGGATAGCTCTTCTTCTTTCCCTTCATCTCTCAAATCTGCTTCATTGCTTCCATGTTGATCATGTGTTCTTCTAGCTCTTCTTTCATGAGAATGTCCACTATTTTCCACATTTTTTATTCTTTTACCAAGTCCATCAATCTTCATGTTCACTCTCTCAAATTGTTGTTGCATTGCTCTTAGAGTGAACATGACTTCATTGAGTTATGATCCACCACCTTCCATCTTTGGAGCAAAATAAGTTCTATAAAATAACTGTTAGGAAAATATGGACCTCACAAATTTGCACCCTTACAAGTGTTTAGATCACTCCACTCTATTTGTTCATATAACTAGGCTTTTTTCCTCTATTGTGCTCACAACACACTTACCTTTTACCACTCTAGTCCTCCCCTTGAAGTCCTCAAAGAACTAAAGAGACAAACTTGGAGTTTGTAAAATGTAGCATTCAATATCACATGACACTCAAATCACTAAAAATGTAGCAAGAACCAACAAGAATAAGGAGTAAAGAATGACCAAGGAAAACACAAACAATTGGATAGCACAAAGATAAAAAGTTTTGGCCAAACAAGTGTAAGGCAAAATTTTTTTAGGGGAATTCAATAAAATACAGAGGAAATGTCAAGTAAATGCAACTCAAATAGCTTTCTAAGCAAGCAAATTGATCATGAAATCCAACAAAAGCATATTCAAGTTGAATAAAATGCAAATTGACTCAAAATAAACAAGCATTTTGGCTTGAATGAAGGTTGCAGAAAATTTTTCTTTGTTGGACAGCACTTATACTTCTTTCTTGTACATTTTCTTTTTCTTTTTCTTTTGTTTCCTCTTGTTTTTTCTTCATACTTGTTCTTTTGTTTTGTTTTTGCTCTTCCACACTTTTTTCTTTTGTTTTTGTTTTCCAACTACACTTTTCTTTTCTTTCTTTTATTTTTTAAACAAGTTATTTGCTGTCCAGAATTTTTAGCAATTAATTCCCACATATTTGAGCTACCATTAACAATTTAACTCATCCACAATTATCCTAAACCAAATTCTAATTAAGTGTACTCAAAATGAAGATGATTTTGGTGAAAAGCACAATCACAAATAGGCTAGGACAGTAGCAAAATTCTAGAGAAAATTGAATCAAACTTTCAGCCAAAGCAAGGAAGCAGGGGACAACAAGCAAAACTTGATGTAATTGATAGGCAAATGGCATCAAACCACACTAAAATGAAGTGTAATTCAGTCCCACACCAATTTACATGCAAAAACAAAGCAAAAGACACCCAAGCAAATTATCAAACAATTGAAAAGCAAACAACAGAAGAGTGAAAGTTTTGAAAAAAATTTCAACAAAACCTTCAATAAAGCAACCAAAGAAATGAAGTAGAAATAACAAGAAGATGAGCAAAAAATTTGAAATCTCATGAAAATAAGATCAAACACTTGGTGTGCAAATAGATTAAAATAAAATTTTGCACAAAGTTATGGTAGAAATTGCAGAAAATCGAAGCAAATAGCAAGTAGTTTAGTACCATGTTTGATCAAAATTTCCACATCAATCAAGCAAATTTGGGCAAGAAATGTAACATAAAAATATACAAGAAAATTCAAGCGAACATAGCAAAGAAAGTGAAGGAAAATGGAAGCAAAAATGAGAGAAAAACGCAGAGATATCGCTTGAATTGGAAGAGCTGAAGCTTTAACACCAAACTGATGTGATCTCCCATATAGATGCCCATGAATCTTTTTCTAATTTAGCAACAAAGATGAAAAGAAAAAGAAGGATATCCATGCCATACTCTATAATAGGAAGTAGGAGAGCAATAAGTGATGGATTTGACACCACAAAGAGGAAAATTCTTCGATAAGTCTCAAGTTCTTGCTAGAACCTTAGGAGAGCACTCTCTCATGAAGAAATACTTCAATTTCATAAATTGATCAGATTTGAATGGTGAAAAGAGCACTCTCTTATGAGGAAACACTTTAATTTCATAAATTGATTAAATCTAAATAGTGAAGGAAACATGCCTTCCCTAATAGCAATTATTAACTAAAATGGGCTGAATTAAAGTTCTAAACAAGACCTTTAAAAATTTAAACAAAATAGCCAAAAACACATAAGTTTAGGCCTTTACAAATAGTCAAACACAAGCCATAAAAAATAAGTCAATCAAGCCCTCAAAATGGCACTTCAAATAGCCATAAAATTGCCTAAAAATGTGCAATAAAAAGTCCAAAATAGCCCACAACATGAGATAATAAAATAGCTCAATTATGCCTAAATAAACCAGCCATATGTGACATAAAGAGGTTGCCATGCTGGAGCCAAGAATGATGCCAATTGGATGCCTCAAGGGTTGCCATATGAATGGTCAAGTGGTCTTAAGTGGATGACATGGTTACTATGTAAATAACACTTGAATTCCTAAAACCTTGCTCTCCCTGTGAGCTTCAAAATGTGTGACAAAGCCCTTCAATTGCTTCCCTCATCTTCTTTACCTTGGCTCTAGTCAGAGGTCCACGTAACAAGTACAAGGCTTTTTGGTGATCCTTGGCTTGGCCCTTCATGATCTCATCAAGAAAAGCCTCTGTATCTAAGCTATACTAAATTTACATAATTATCTATTGTGTTAAGATTATTCAACTTGAAAGTGGGAAATGGGTGGAGTGACAAGAGTTTCAAGGCTTTACTTGAGCTGTTAAAAGATATGCTTCCAAAAGGTAATGACTTATGGGTCGTACTAACGATGCTAATAAAATCTTGTTCTGATAGGTATGGAGTACAAAAAAGATATATGTTTGCCTTAATTATTGTATATTTGCCAAAAAATGTACAAAAGTTTACCTAAGTGTCCAAAACATGGGGCATCACATTACAAATTGAAGAAGAATGATGTTGTGAAAAACAAAAAGGTGTTGGCTAAGGTGTTATGGTATCTTCTAATAATACCAAGGCTTAGACCCTCATGGTGACCTGAGTAACAAACATAACATATGGCTAATTTGTTGGTGATTTATAATTTACCTCATTGGTTATGTATGAAGCGCAAGTATATAATGTTATCATTGATGTTTTTGTGCCCTAAATAACCAAGAAATAGTATAGATGTCTTTTTGGCACTATTTATTGAATACTTGAGAGAAATATGGGATAAAGGTGTGCTGGTGATTGATGCATATCATTGAGAGTTTTTTCAATTATATGTCATGCTCTTTTGCACAATAAATGACTTCCCAATTTACAAAAACTTGTCTAGATATAATGTCAAAGGAAGCATGCCATATTTGTGAGAACAATACATCTTCTGGTCAACTTAAGCATGGAAAAAAGATATTGTATCTCAATCACTGGAGATTTCTTTCTTCATCCCATCATTATCATAGGCAAAAAAAGGCTTTCAATAGATCACTAAATGAGGGAAAAGCTCCAATGTCACTAATTGGGGACCAGGTTTATAAACGGGTGAAAAATATTGATGTCATTTTTTCCAAACCCTATACACCTACTAATAATAAGACTTTGTGTAAAAAGAGGTCTATATTTTTTGATCTTCCATATTGGTAAATATTGTTTATGAGACATAATCTTAATGTGACGCAAATGGAAAAAAAATCTATGATAGCCTCATTAGAATGTTTTGAACATGCCAAATTAGACCAAGGATGGAGTCAAAGCTAGACTAAACGTGGTTGAAATGGCAATATGAAAGGAAATAGCACTAAAGAAAAAGGGTGACGTATTTGCCTCTAGCTTGTCATACTATGTCTAGAAAGGAGAAAACAAGTTTCTGCCAGTGTATACATGGCATTAAGGTGCCAACAGGTATTTTCTAGGCATCAAAAGCCTTGTTTTAATGAAAGATTTGAAATTAGTCAGTTTAAACTCTCATAATTACCATGCTTTAACATAACAATAGTTACTGATGGCTATCCAATCAATATAGCCAAAACATGTGAGACACACCATTACTAGACTTTAGTTTTTCTTCAATGCAATATGTAACAAATTTGTTGACCTTGAGAAATTGGATGACTTGTAAAGGGAAGTTGTTATTACATAGTGTCAACTTAAGATGTATCTTTTGTCTTCCTTTTTTGACATCATGGTGCATCTAGTTGTTTATTCTGTGAAAGGGATAAAACTCTATGGGCCAATTCATTTAAGGTGGATGTACCCATATGAGTAATATATGAATACTTATCAAATGTCATATGTAACAAAGTAGTTGATTTCTATAGTTAATACTTATCAAATGCAGAAGCTATTGGAGTTCCTAAGTCTCATCACAAGGGAAAAATTGCAAGTAAGGGTATAGTGGGGAACTCAGTGCTAAGCATCAACTGTGAAATATGGGTCTAAGCACACCTTTATGTCTTGCATAATAGTGAAGGAATGGAGCCTTACTTGGACGAGCATATGACCTATATAAAAGAGCATCATTATGGAAAGAATGAATAATGGGTATAAGCTGAACACAATTGCTCCTTCACCACTTGATTCTAGAATCGAGTTCATTTTCAATTGGCACAAACATCTAATGATGTTTTTGAGAATAAAAGATGGTTAGCCCACAAGCTTTGCATAAAATTCTTATCTTTTCATGAATATGACATCAACAGCCATTTTTCTACACAAAAGAATGAGATAACAAGAGCACTATACAAAATAATGAGGTTACTTTGGTGGCTTAGTCAATGCATGTTTCTAGTTCCAAATATAAAAAAAAATTGTATATGTGAATATGTCATATTATGGGATCATTGAAGACATATGAGAGCTTGACTATATCGAATTTAGGGTGCCTCAATGTAAATAGGTTTAGAATAATAATGACATCTGACTCAATGAGTTAGGATTCAAGTTAATGGATCTTAATACAAAAGATCATAAGGGGGAACTATTCATAATGGCATCCTAAGTAAAATAAGTTTTTATATTATAGACCCAGCTGATAAAAAGTGGTCTATAGTTTTTCAAAGGAAAAGATAGATTGATAATGATAAGGATGAAGAAGACATTAGTAACGATATTGAGGAGACCCTTCCTTTTTCTTTAGGACTACCTATGGTGAATGATGAAAGCAACTTGGAGGAGTTCTACATTCAAAATGATCATGGTGAAGGGATATGGTTGAAGATCCTCCCAGAGAAAAAAATTAGGAAAAATTGAAGGTAACTGAATATGCATTTATTCTATATGTGGGCAACTATATAATTTTTAGTTTAGATGCTTAGACTTGATATATTATGTGTTCATTGTATATCTAGGCAAGTATATAATTTTTAGTTTAGATGGTCATACTTGCTATATTATGTGTTTAATATATATGTAGACAATTAGCTATATAATTTTTAGTTTAGATGCTTATACTTGATTATGTGTTTATTGTATATATAGGCAACTAGCTACATAATTTTTAGTTTGAATGCTTACATTTAATTATGTGTTTATTGTGTGTAAGCAATTGGCTATATAATTTATAGTTTAGATGTATATACTTGATTATGTTTTAATTGTATATGTAAGCAACTATTTAATTTTTAGTTTAGATGATTATACTTGATTATGTGTTTATTGTTTATGAAGGCAACTATTCAATTTTAACATATTAGTTTTGTATAAATTTGATGTACTCTGAACACTCAAGAAGAAATTGACAATAAATCAAGATCAATGGTTAGGATTTCCCTAACTCAATTCAGTAAAATAATTTATAAACTTGTGGTTACTTTGACATGTTTTGATTTTAATTATTTTTGTATTGTCTTAAATTTTTTGTTGATCCAATAAAATGTTTGAATTTGATGAAATTAGGATTGTGTTGTATGATTGGAGATTTTAGTTTCATGGTTATTTGTACAAAAATGTAAATAGTAGCAGGTCTTTTTAAAAATGTTGCTAACAATAGGTTTCTATAAAAATATAGCTAGCAATTGACTTTTTTCAAAGCAAAGATGTCGATTCTTAATATAAAAAAAAACCAATGTCATTAAAAACCAATGTCTTTTGTGGTCAGTGGGTTTTTTTAAGAGAAAGACATCAATTTTTTTATAAAATACAAATGTTGTAACCTTTTTAAAAAAAATTATTTCACATTGATTTTTTATTCAATAAAGATATGTAAATTATTTTCAAATAAAAAGATGTTAGCTGTAGATAAAAAATTGACATCTTTTCTTGTTTTACACATTGGTTAAAAATCCAACGTAGATTGTTCTAACTTATAATGTTGCTTAGATAGATGTCGATCTTCAAACTGATGTGGCAAGTATGACATAACCAACACATAAGTGTGTTTCTGGAGTAATGAGCCCATCACATGGCACTTAGGAGACTAATCCATGCATAAGGTATGGCCATTGCCAATTGGAAATAGTTATTTCCATTTCAGCATGGTGCCAACTTTAAGGATTGAAAAGAAGATATTACCCAACCCCTTGTTGAGCTCTATAAATGTACTAAGTATCATCAATTCATTCAAATTTTGAACACTATTACTCTTTCTATATCTATATGCATTGCCTTAAGTTTCAAAGGGCCTTTAGTAGTCTCAACCACCTGCAAGGTTGCCCCAATTGTTGTGCTCTACCCCTAGAAGATTGATAGCTTATCATTTGATGCTATCTGGGATTTGATTACCTACAAATACCTTGCTAACATTAATTTCATTTGGTACTCACTCTATTTCATGAGCTTTGATGATCTAGCTTTTTGCATTTTGATTTTATTCTATTTCTATCACATCTTTCATGTTAATTCACAATCTTCCTTAATTGCTTCATTGGATCTAATCTCCTAGTGCTTTCTTGAAGATCAGAGCATCACTCATATTTTCTATACAATTTTTTATAATATTTTTGTTTGCATCTCCACCAATTCTTAAATACCCATTTGCTCAAATCATGTACTACAATAAAGATTTTGTTGATAATAGCAAATCGATTAAATTTATGGAATTTTTGGCAAAATTTCTTTGGTTAATTTTACCTAAAACTGCTTAAATAGTTTCTACTAAATTTATATGTTTAAAAAATTCTCAATGATTCATCTAAGCATCACCTTATTTGCATTTATGATAGAACTTGTAAGTAATCTAACGATTTCTTGATTCTCTAATGGAACATTCATTTATCAAAAATTTTACAATTATTTTGGGTTGATATGTTTAAGATAATTCACTATTGAAACTAATGATACTATTTGGCCTCATTGAGTCTTTTGATTGACCAATTTCCATTTTTATCTTTACTATCAAGTTATTGTAAGATCATCATTTCTATTTTCTTAGTATTTTCTAAGACAATATCTTTCAAACAATTTCTTATTCTTGTTTATTATGGCAACATTGTCATTACTTTATATCACTGTGTAGACTTGCTCATAGATCATTCAAGAAATATTTCTTGAATGTTTATTGTACCTTACTTAGCCTCTAATCATTTTATGTTTGTAATAAGTAAAAAATGCAATTCTAAAAGATTTGTGAATCCTAATTCTAAGGTGCATCATGATTGTGATCACCACTTAGCACTGTGTTCTAAAGCTATTGATAATAGTTGTACATTGACAATTTAATTGTTGATTCATCAACATTTTTATAGACATGATCATTGTTAATGTTTTCACAAAAGCAATGAGAAAGAATTGCTCCAAGGTGAAAATCGACAATTACAAGTTTAACTTGAATGAATACGCTACGAATTATAATGGAATGATGATCATAGAGACCATGGTAATGACCAATACGCTTTCACAATCAACAAGATAGATAGAAGTATAATCGAGATAATGCTCAAGATGACCATTTGGAGATAGGTTAAGAGTGTTTCCAAATGAAAGTGCTGGAAGTTTCTAGAATGATGGTCGTTACTCTTATGATTGGAGCCATGAGGTGAATCACTTGAATAATCATTATGAACACGGTCACGGTCAGGTGATAATCATGACGAAAAGGATATTAGTATAGATGCCCTATAGACAATTAGTTGTAATTGCATAGAAACTATATATCTTAGCATATTTGATAAACAAGATATTTTTGCCTCATTAACAATTTAGTTTAAATATATATATTTTTATATATGCATATTATATTAGATAAAGTCCTTGAAATATAATTGTGTATAAATTAATTACAATGGAAATTGTAATTATGAGATAATTTATACACATAATTATATTTGTAAATATCAATGGTTGTTTAATTATTAAGAAAAAAAGATATCAATTATTAAAGAGTAAACCAGCATATGTCATGTCACATTCTTCTAGAAGAATACAGGGGTCTCATACATAGTAGATATACTAATATCTAAACGAGACATATGGCTATATGTTATTGAACATAAAACTAGATTGACCCGTCATAAGAAACCATATGGAATGTTATCATATGTAAAAGAACTTCTCATGTGAAAGGTAGTGTAAGTGATCCTTAGACTTAAGGTCAACATAGCACCATATGTATGGAGCTATAAGCTTTAATATTATTATAGACTTTCACTCTTAAAGAGTAAGTACAAATAATTGTTCGGTACTTTCTAAAATACATAAGGGTAATGACTAATCAAAAAAGAATTCATCCTCCTTGGTAACAAGGAAAGATATTCAAAGGATGTTTTGATACTTATGATTAAAATCATAGGCCTATGTATTGATAACATAAAGGAGTTTTATGTATAATCAATTAAGAGATAACATATAGTCATCAAACATGCACCTATAATTGGGAATTCAAGTTAGGGTTGACACTTGAATCATACTGTTAACGGTCGATTTTGGTAATCAATCAACGGAGGGTTTGAGAAATTGAGTTGCTGCTCTATTGATTAATGCATATAGATTTGCAATAAGATTCAAGATGAGAGAGAGTAGAACAAGAAAGAGTTTTTATGGTGGTTCAGCCAAAGTCTGTAAGACCCCTACGTCTACGGTAAGTAGTATTATCTTCTTCAAAGGAGTTTACAGCAAAAGATAACCTGAGTAGGTCTCTCTATCTATTCTTCTTGTTGTTTCTTTTATCTTCATCTCCCCCTTTATATGAGGAGGGATTGTAATGGATAACAATAGTTTATTCCTATACAACTATGATTACATCTGTACAAGCATTAAATGCTAGACGGTAAGTAATAAATGCTGGGCAAATCATTATCGGATCCTTGAGGGCTATGGGCTGATAAAATGTTTTAGGTGGCGCCTGTCTAGTACTTGTTTGGTTCCCCAGACATTGGGGGAAGCTCGCCAGCGTCTTTGTGCGTCTTTGTTATTTGGAGCTTGCAACTGCATGCTCAGTGGCCGTAGGACCCCCAGTGGCCTTATCTTTGTATGGGCCACTCCTTTTCCTTCTGGGCCCTTACTATCTATCCAAAAAATCCCCATAACATCAGCCCCCCAACTCGTAGTTTACCTTACAAGCTGGCAGTTTCCAACGTGTTTTCTAAAGAGAAGATACTGTCTTAGTAGCTTGATTTGCCTAATGATTGCCAGTGTATCTTTGCAATGGTCAAAGACGGCCAATGACATATATTGCCTAATGTTTGTACTTCTTATAGGCACTCATGCCTGACTCGAGCTTGATTGAGAGAGGAGTTTCCTTAATAGGACCGACTTGGCCTGGATTATTGCCTGTTGTCAGTAAAGTGGGCCTGACTAGGAGGTGAACTGAGCTTCTAGAGGCTTAGTGCTTATGCATCAGGTGTGCCCGAGCTATCGGATATAGTGAGCTCTGGAGGCTTAGTGCTTATGCACCAGGTGTGCCTGAGCTATCGGATATAGCGAGCTCTGGAGGCTTACTACTTATGCACTAGGTGTGCCCTAGCTATCAGATATAGCGAGCTCTTGAGGCTTAGTGCTTATGCACCAGGTGTGCCTGAGCTATTGAATATAGCGAGCTCTTAAGGCTTAGTGCTTATACACTAGGTAGATATAGCGAGCTATGGAGGCTTAGTGCTTATGCACCAGGAGTGCCCGAGCTGCTTGGCGATGGACAAAGCGTCTTTCTTTGGTTTTTGTGAGCTACACAAAAGTCAGCTATGTGGCCTGTCCTCTCATTTTTTGCCAAAAATTTGAAAAGTTGTGTCCCCCAAGTGTTTCTTAGATTTTTATGATTGGCGCATTGATTATTTATGTTCAGCTAGTAGGCTTTTGCATTAAATGCCTAATGCGTGTTAGTCCATCGGATTATGGGTCAGTTGAAGGGTTCTTTTATCTGACGGTCCGATTTATTTGATTTTAAAATCACAGGGCTCCCCCTCTTTGGCCATTATCTCATCTTCGCTCCATCTTTCTTTCTTCATTCATAGGCCAATTATCATCCCTGTTTGAGGAGCCTTGTCCTGTCTTACTGGTGTCACCAGATCGGTCCTCAGGTTGCAGTTTCCCTAACCACCGTTCAAGCTCTCGAATCATCTCTCAAGCATTAAGGTGAGTTTTTGTTTCTATGTTGTTATTTCCATTTTCATTTTAAGAGCTTTATGGATGCTCTTGGCATCAATGAGAAACGGTGATTCGAGTAGGTTTTCATCTGTTCTGTTAATGGTAGCTAAGGTGTTAGGTATCGATGATGGAGTTAGGTCCTTAGGCTTCTGTGGCCTTTCCCTTTAGGGTTCTTCCCCGTGATTTTTGGTCAATATTGGGGGTAGTATTGCGTTCTTCTTAGGTTGGGTGGTTCCTGGAATTTTAGGTTTTCTTGCTTGGAACCTAATTTTCCCTTTCTTTTTCTTTTTTTTTCTTGTGGATGTCCCAGCCTTCTAAGCGCCACTGCCATATAATAGTAAGCGAGGATACTGAGACCGAAGGGAGTGAGGAGATACTTCGTACATGGGATGTGACTTCCCAAAGCGGTGAGGTAGCGAGTAGGTTTGAAGCTTACAGGGAACCAATGGGGTCTGGTATTGCTTCCCCCTTTAAACACTTCCCTTCTTCTATCAGACCTAAAGAAATGGGCGGAATCGTAGAGGCATATTTCTTTCCGAGGGGCTGTCATGTGTTAATGCATTCTCCCGTGGACCATGCTGCACATCCTCTGCCAGGATTTGTGGCCATCAGTGTTCACCACCTAAATACGGGTTTCCGGTTCCCCGTCCCATTATTCATTCTCGATTTTTTGAACGAGCTGGGCCTTGCCCTGGCACAACTGACACCCAATGCCTATTGTTCTTTAATTTCTTTCACTCTTATCCACTTTCGAAATGGCCTCCCTCCCCCCAGTGTGTGGGTCCTATGCTTCCTTTATCAAACCAAGGGTTTCGATCGATAGGAGGGCTTTTACTATCTGTCACCTCATTCCTCGAGGTACAAGAATGCGTGGCCCTATAGGGAAGCTCGAGGAAAATTGAATGCGAGTCCTTACAAAACCCACTGGTTCTTTGCATCTTGCTTATCATTGTGCCGTCTTCAGAACTTTTCTTTTGCGGTTGACCTGGGTGGTGAGTCAGAGCGAGAGCTGATCCCCTTATTTGTTTTTCCTTTATTCGTCATCGTCTCTTTTATTTCTTTACTTCGTCTGACATTTTTTCATTTTTTTTTTGCAGAGGGCATGCGAAGGGAGAGGTTGGAGTTAAGCGCTTAGGAGACTGACATTTTAGAGTAGTTATCCATCCCTAACGCTTCCTCAAGCAGTTCAAAGTTTAACGAGGACCTCCTATGGGCCTATAGACTTTCTCCTGACCTAAGTACTATGCTTATCAGCTCGCACAATATTGGAGTTCGCGGCGTAAGGGAGATCCCTTCGGCATATTTTGATGAAAAGGTTGACATGTGTCAGGTTAACCTCATTGAACATCCCCTCAGGTGCAAACGAGCTGCTAGTGCCTGTACTGATCGCCCTTCCTCTTCCTTGGCTCCTTAGAGGCCTGCTGTGGCAGTTCCACTCTCTGTCCTGACTTCGACTCAGGATGAGCTTCCTCTCAGCCTATCCATTGCGGAGGAGACCTTGCCTCCACCAGTTTAGACCTTGCAAGGTGGCTCCGCTGAAGTTGAAAGGGAGATTGAGGGGCCGCAGAACCAAGGAAGTGATGCTCCCGATCAACCCTCTCTGAAAAGGCAGAGACTCAGCAAGGGGAAGGAGCCTGCTTATAGCTCACCACCTCATCCAATAGGTGGATCAATCCATCCCTCCGAAGGGTTCGGGGCCAAGACTCTGGCCTTCTACAGCTTCATTCATGAGAACATAGGTCGGATCTTGGGGCAGGATGTTGCATCTCTTGAGGATGATGGGATGCGAGGTAATGTCCTGATGGAGATGCTGGCTAGTCATTGCCTAGTGGTTGGTGATGTTTCTCTTCCTTATTTCCTTATCTTATTACATATTGCATTCTAACCCTTTCTTCTTCTTTTCCTTCCATTCTGCTTTTCTCAGGGGCTGCTTGAGGCCATCAAGCAGAGGAAAGAATGCTAGGGCTTGGAGGCAGAGAGAGAGAGACTCAAAACTGACCTTGCCGCTGCCACTAACGGGGTAACAGAATTGAAAAGAAGATTGAAGGACACTGAACGTCAGCTGGAAAGTGCTATCATCAAAGCAGGGAGAGGGGAGGAGGCCTTTGCAGTTGAAGTGGCTGACTTTACTTCAAGGCTACAGAGGACCCATGAGGAGCTGCAAAAAAGTAAGGGGGACATACTCCTTCTTACCCAAGAGGTCGGGGGCTTCCAAAGGCAGCTTGAAGATGCTCGCGAGGAGGCAAGTCATGCTATTGAGAAGGTGCGGTAGGCTGAAGAGAGAGTTGTGCATGCCGAAGAGGAAGTCCTCAAGATAAGGAAAGAGACCTCCGCCATGGTCGAGGAAACTCGGACAGCCACTATCACCCATACTACTGATAGTTTTATGTACACCTTGTGGCTGCATCATCCGAGTATGGATTTTTCTTTCTTTGGCGGAGACATCTCAGATATCATTCAAGGCTTCACCGAAGGTGCAGGGATGAACTCTCCATCTGGTGCCGAGGCTGCTGAAGGTGTGGATGGTTCTCCCAAGGGGAGTATTGTGCCAACTGAGGCTACTTCGTAAAGGGAAGGAGCGATTGGTGAAGAGACACCAGGGATGTGCCCGCAGTGACCCTTTCTGATGCTCAGGATCTTCCTGCTTCTAAGGCCCCTCCTTCTAGTGCTTCCCCCTAGGATTTTGTTACTTTTGTTTTATTTTCTGTTTCTACGGTCTGTAATTAAAACATTTTACTTTAAACTTTAATGGGTTTTGCCTTTTTCCCTCTCTCTCTCTCTTGGTTTTATGGCTTGTGTGTTTACGACAATCCGTACTGGATAGAGTAAGAACTAAGCTTCTTTTTATTTTGCAATGTAGTAAGTACAATTTGCCTCAATTAAAATGTCATCGTCCCCATGGATCCGAGTAAATACATGCATCACTAATCCGTCAAAATGAGGGAGGATACCGTTACAAGTTCTCCATATCGAATTTGCTCTACTGATAATAGGGCCAGAGATGTTCAGCATTCCAGGCCCAAGGAAGTTCTATCCCTTTGACGTTGGCAAGACGATATCCCCCGGCTTGTAGCCCTCCTTTCACGATGTATGGACCTTCCCAATTTGGTCCAAGGGTTCCCTCCCTAGGGTTACGGCTTCTTGGTTGGACAAGTCATAGAACGAGGTCACCTATCTTGAAACTTTGAGCTCACACCTTCCTATTATAATATCGAGCTATCCTCTGCTGGTAGGTCGCCATCCTCAGACACGCTTCGTCTCTTTTTTCTTCGGTGAGGTTGACGCTTGCTGAGAGTAGCTGGTCATTCTCATTTGTGTTGAAGGTGGCTTTTTGGTGTGAGATAACCTCAAACTCAATCGGTAGCATAGCTTCTATTCCGTAGACCATCGAGAAAGGAGTTTCCTCTGTGGGGTTGCAAGTCGTGGTGCGATAAGCCCATAATACCATTGGTAATTCATCCACCCATGCCCCTTTCTTTGTCTCCAACTTTTTCTTCAGAATCTACTTTATGATTTTATTGACTACCTCCACTTGCCCATTGGTTTAAGGGTGATCTACTGATGAGAAACTCTTTAAGATCCCAAGGTCATCACAGAATTGGATGAATTGCTCGCTGGTGAATTGTGTCCCATTATCCGACATTATTTGTTAGGGAACACCGAACCGACAAATAATGTTATTCCAGACAAACTTTTGTATCTGAAAAGAAGAGATTTGGGCCAATTCCTTCACTTCTGCCTACTTGGTAAAGTAATCCACAGCGACTATAGCATACTTGCAGTTCCCGCGACCTATGGAAAGAGGTCCTATTAGGTCAATCCCTCAAATTGCGAAGGGCCATGAGCTGACCATTTGTTAGAGGTAGGCTGGAGGAGCTCGAGGGATGTTGGCAAACCTTTGGCATTTGTCATATCATTTGATGAGGTTGATGGCATCCCGTTTCATAGTTGGCCAAAAGAAACCCTGTCGGAGGACTTTTTGAGCTAACAACAGCCCCCCAACGTGATTGCCACAGTGTTCAATATGTATTTCCTTCAAAACGATGTCACACTCGGGGCCATCAATGTAGTGAAGGAGCGGGGTCGTGAGACCCCTCCTATAGAGTGCATCGTCTATGATACAGTACCTTGCAGCTCGGAATCGAATGCAGTGTGCCTCTACCTTATCTTCTAAGAGCTCGCCACTCTTGAGATACCTCATGATGGGGGTCATCCATGAATCACACATTGGAGCGGTTGTCATTACCTCATTTTTCTGCTTTATGGCGGGGGACAACAGGACTTCTACAGGAATTGCTCCTGTGAATTCTGCATCCTTGGTTGTGGCCAGGCGGGCTAGAGCATCTGCGTGTGCGTTCTGAGCCCATGGGACTTGGCTAATTTTGTGTCTTCAAAATGTGTGAAGCAGTTCTTGTGCCTTCTATAGGTACATAGCCATTTTCACCCCCTTGGCCTGATATTCCCCTTTTATGTGGCAGACAACCAGCTGGGAGTCACTAAAGATTTTTAAGTTCTCAGCTTGTACTTCCTTCGCAAGGTGAAGTCTAGCTAGAAGTGCTTCGTATACGGCTTCGTTATTAGTGGCCTAAAATTCAAGCCTCAAAGCGCAATGGATTTTATGCCCTTCAAGACTGATCAGTAGGACTCTCGTTCTTGCTTTATGGTCACATGAAGACTTGTCAGTGTAAAGCTCCCACCCTGGCTCTTCTGAGGTTTCAACTTCCTCTTCTGCCGAGCCAATAAACTCTGCTACAAAGTCAGCTAAGGCTTGCCCCTTGATTGCCAATCGTGGTCTGTAATAGATATCGAATTGAGGGAGTTCGACTGCCCACTTCAATAGCCGACCCGAGGCGTCCGCCTTCTGAAGGATTTGTTTCAGTGGGTATCGAGTTGGGACCTCAATGGAATGGGCCTGGAAGTATGGTCATAACTTCCTCGATGCAACCACAAGGCAGTAGATGAGTTTCTCTATTGGAGTGTATTTCTCTTCGACATTTACCAGCCTTTTGCTTACATAATACACTGGGAGTTGTATCCCATTCTCCTTGCGGACAAGGGTCATGCTGATGGCATGCCATGATACTCCTAAGTAAAGAATAAGGGCATCGCCTTCTTGTGGTTTGGAAAGAAAAGGGGGGTTGGCCCATATATTCCTTTAAAGATAAGAAGGAAGCCTCGTATTCCTCCGTCCATTTGAAATGCTTTACCTTTTTCAAGGCTTCAAAAAATGGCAAGCATCGATCTATCACTTTGGACATGAATCTGCTCAGGGCTACAATCCGTTCGGTCAAGCTCTGGACATCCTTTGTTCTGCTAGGCAACCTCATATCTACAAGTGCCTTTATTTTCTCAAGGTTGGCCTCTATGCCCCTGTTATTTACCATGAACCCCAAAAATTTTTCAGAAGCTACTCCAAAAGCACACTTCAACGGGTTCAACTTCATCTGGTATCTTCTCAAAATCTGGAACATTTCATCTTGGTCTTTGACGTGATCAGAGACTCGCCTGGATTTGATGAGCATGTAGTCTACGTAGACCTCCATAGTCTTCCCGATTTGATCTCAGAACATTGCATTGACCAGCCGTTGGTAAGTTGCTCCGGCATTCTTAAGTCCAACGAGCATTACCTTGTAGCAGTATAGCCCTTTATCCGTGATGAACGACATGTGTTCTTTGTCTTGTGGTTCCATGGGTATCTAATTGTACCTGGAATAGGCATCCATGAAGCTGAGGAGTTAATGGCCGACCGTGGCATCTACAAGCTGGTCGATTCTTAATAGAGGGAAGCTGTCTTTTGGACAGGCTTTGTTGAGATCTATGAAGTCTATACATGTCCTCCATCTCCCGTCTTTCTTTTTTACCAAGACGGGGTTGGCCACCTAGACCGGGTAATGAGCTTCCTAGATGAACCTGATCGTCAGTAACCTTTCAACTTCCTCCTTCAGGGCATACGAGCGTTCCGTAGTTAGAGGCCTTCTTTTTTGCCTTATCGGCTAATGAAGGGGGTCGATATTTAACTTGTGTGATGCAATTTTAGGACTAATTCCCACCATATCCTCGTGGCTCCAAGTGAAGACATCTATGTTTACCCTGAGAAAGTCTGCTAGCCGGCTCTTCACATCGGGACATAAACTACCCCTAAGTTTGAGTCATCACTGGTCACCCGCCTCGTCGACCCCGATTTCTTCAAGTTCTTCAAATGGTCTAGTTTCTTTCTCTGCTTCCCAATCTCGTGGGTCGAGGCCACAGCTCACCTCGATTGAGTTCAAGGCTTGAGGCTCCTTACCGGAAGTTGTGTCCATCCTTCTTCCTTTATCTTCGATCTTAACAGCGTCTTCATAGTAGCATCGGGCCATGTATTGCTTGCCTTTCATGCATCCGACCCCGTTCGTCATAGGAAAACAGACCATTAAAGTCCTTGTGGATACAACCAAATCTAGGTCATTCATGGTCAGTCGCCCTAGGATAATGTTATAGGTCGATGGGCAGTCCACAATTAAGAAATCGGCTAGGATGGTGGATTGGCAATCTTTATCTCCCAAGGTGATGGGGAGTTTGATTCATCCCACAAGGAATATCGTGTCATCAGTAAAGTCAAAGAGAGGGTCAGGCTAGGATTCAAGGTTGCTTCAGTTTAGTCCCAACAGGTCAAAGCATCCCTTACACATAACATTGACTGAGCTACCGATATCCAGCATAATTCTTCTTACCTTGGCATTGCCGACCTTAGCCCTGATAACAATGGCATCATTATGCGGAGACTGGATTCCCCACTTATCATCATCTACAAAAGTGATAGACCTGGGAGCCATCCTCACCTTTTTACTGAGCCTGTCATGCTCGTTGCCTTCAAACAATACGTAGTTCTTGTTTCGTACATACCGTTCTCGTGAGCTACGTGAGGCCCCAGCGATGTGTGGTCCCCCATCAATCATGTAGATGGTCCTAACCACTGTTATCTACTTTTGCTCAGTATTAGGAGGCGGTTGTGCCAAGTGCGGTAGAGATTGGCTGTTTGAGTACCACACCACATAACCTCTTAGGTGGCCCTTTTGGATAAGATCTTTGATCGCATCCCTAAGAGATTTGCATTCGGAGGTTGTGTGTCCTATTGATGCAGCAGCAAAGTTACTGTACGTTTTAAAAATAACCGCAAGCGCACGGCGTAGTTGTAACACAGAACCAGCGAGTACGAGTCGATCCCACAGGGAAGCTCTACTTCTTTTTAAGTACCAAAACGATTGCAAATTAACTATCCAGACAGATCATAGATAGAGTGA
>JANHAO010007012.1:0-20642 GCA_026873985.1 Saraca asoca
TGTCTTATGTCTTTTCCCTTTTTTCTTTCCAATTTTTGCCCTTGACTTCTCTAAGAATGCCTTCCATATCCCTTAACTTTTTGCTATCAGCTATCCTTGGCCGTGCAGCACATTTGAAGAAAGGAAAAATATGGGTAAAATTATTAAAATACCCCTATTCACTCATTTTTTTTTCAATTTGGTCCCTAAACATTAGTTAAGGGGTTTTTCCTTAATTCTCTTGGGATTAATGTATTCTAATTACCCCTATTAGATATCCCACATGTGAAACTACTTAAAATGTCACACTTATCTTAAATAACTCATTTTATATTCATCTAATTAATCTTCCAAGTAGCTAGACTTTCTACACTTAGGGAAATCCACCAATTTAATTCTTCTTATGCTAATTAAAATTTCCTTTGACCATTGAGGAGTGATAAGTCCAAATTATCTCTATTAAATAGCTTACATATAAATAATTAGGATGTTACATTTAATGTGGTTTGACTAAATCCGGATATCATCGGACCCTACGTCCACAGTAGCGTGTTATTGAGATAATATTTTTACAATATTACAATGTTTGATCTCTGTTTTGGTAGAGTTTCGGCATAGTCCGACCTCCTCTCCCTTATAGAGGGGCTCCTTCCTCGTATTTATAAAGGAGGAGAGGGTACAATAGGAATTACATATGTAGTAAATAAATTACATCATTATTTAATGTACAAGACAATGTATATAGGCTGAATCTCCTCTTTTAGCTACTGTAGACTATCTTTTGCAGGCGGGGCCCCATTTGTCCGTTGGGGTGAGGCGGGATCTGGTCCTCTATCTGGTGAGCTTTTAGGTTGCTGATCATGCTTCATTAACTAGGTTATTTATCTTTTCTCAGAATAGGGTACCCGAGCTCGCTTCTTCGCGCACAAGCTCAACTTGATGAGGTCGCTTTGTGATGCGACCTGATGACAGAGTGATTCTGGGTGTGCTTCAACTGGTCCTCTCGTCACTCTTAGGCTTCTCGTGAGCTCTTTTAGACCGAACCAATTTTCACATATAACATAAGCCCCTAACTCTCAGCTCGCTCAGTGGGCTAGGAGTTGAAACTCTTTGATTCCAGATCAGTTAAAGTTTTTTCCTGAGACTATCAATTCATCTATCCCAAGCCATGTTTCTGGTAGCACGTGTCCAGCAATTGTTGCTGAGTCAACTTGGCCTTTTTCCGAGGCTTATTAATGATGACGGTTGGGAGGGGAAGTGATTCCAGATCCTTTGGTAGAGCTGGCCCCGGCTCTATATAAGGGAGAGACAATCCTTTCTGATTCTATCCTTTGAGTAAACCATGGAGTTTCTTAATAAACCTCCTCCATTTCTGGCATTTTGGGCTTCCTTAGAGGCATATATGATCTGCTGCATAGATAACTTGGAAGACTTATCTTCCCTGGTAATGTGGAAGGATCTCATATGGATCCCAGACTGTGTCCTCCTGGCGTCGCCATGAGGCATTTGTTTAGCCGACCAAGCTTTTGGGGTTTCCTGGTATGCTTCCTTCAGGAGGAGCAGGTGGTCGAAGACGAAAGGTTGCAGTGTTGTCGCTGATTGTGCACTAGAAGAAGAAAGTTGCAGCATGCTGGCTCTAATAAGCTAAGGCATGGCCCCTCGTGGCCAATCCTTCTTCTTAGTCATAGGATTTTCCCTTTGGTATTTAGATTAGCTTGCATCAAAAGCTTTCTAATATACATCTACCTCGTTGAGGTCTTTTTATGAATAAAATTTCTTTACTGTAACCCTTGCTTGTTGCTCTTATCTCTTGTACAAATATTATGCAAACAATTTTTGCATACGACCAAAAAATAGTGTGAGAGAGCTATGAACACTTAGTCATGAGTAGGTCGCAAGGTTGAGTGCTTCCTCACCCAGGCCGATCCTATGGCCAAACAAATGAATTCGCATGGGCGCTGTGAAATTAATAGAGTTTGCGTGAGAGCCACAAAATTAAGAGGTGAGCGATCTCGTGCTGATCTCATGGCCAAATGAACAAGTTCGCATGAAAGCTGTGAAGTGAATGGTTCCCTTGCCTTAAGCAACTAGTAAGTTTGTCAATTCCTTATGCCTCGGCAGACATTAAGCCATGCTGGCAACAGTGAGTATTTTTTAGTATCTCCGCATCTCAGTGAGCACACAGCCGTGCTGGCAACAACGAATATTTTTTAGTACCTCTACACCTCAGTGAGCACGTAGCCGTGTTGGCAACAATGAATGTTTTTTTAGTACCTCCGCACCTCAGTGAGCACATAGCCGCACTGGCAACAATGAGTGTTTTTTAGTGCTTCCACACCTCAGCGAGCATACAACCGTACTGGCAACAGTGAGTGTTTTTTTAGTGCTTCCGCACCTCAGCGAGCACGCAGCCGCGCTGGCAATAACGAATGTTTTCTTAGTGCCTCCGCACCTCAATTAGAACGCAGCTGCATTGGCAATAGCGTTCATCAATTCTTCTCCAGAATGAGCTCTGGGGTGCCTCAACCAATCCAAAGGTCATGGTCAGCGTAAAACTCTTCAAAGGGTTTGCAGGAGTTGATCGCATGCGAGCTGCGGATATTGCTAACACTTGAGAGCAAAAAAAGGGAAAAGGAATGACTTCGAGCCAATTCGGAATATAGTTTTTTTTAGAACAAAAGTGCTGCATTTACACTTGCTCTGAAATCAGAAATACATCATTAACGTATAACTTGGATCGAGCTCCCCGACTCTTGAATAGTATCCCATTGAGAAAATAGGGACTGCTGCCATACAGGCTATATCACGTACTTCCTTAGTCGACCCCTTCTGATTAGGTCCTCGATTGCGTCTTTAAGAGCCAGACAATTCGAGGTTCCATGATCGGCTTCATTATGGTAGGCATAGAACTCGTCTCTATTCCTCTGCCTGAAGGGGGTCTTTAAGGGTATAGGCCTTCCAAAGTCTTCTCTATCCCTTTCTGCCATGAAGATCCTATCCTAGGAATCTGACAGGATACTATACTGTCCAGAACAGTTTTGGTGATGAGGTTGCTTATTTTCAGGCCCCCAAGACTCCTTCACGATCTGCTCAGTGGAGTGATCACCTCGATCTGTGTCGCCTCTCTTCTTGCCATGAGAGGAACCAGTCTTCTCATCCTTCTTGTCAGGCCTTTCCAAGTTGAAGGTCTTATCCCACTTGATCTGCTTAGCAGCCCGCTCATATAACTCAGTGAGATCTTTCACTGGGGACTTATACAAACTCTTGTACAATTTCCCATCTTTATGGAGTCCTGCAGAGATGGTAGCCAACATGGTTTCTTCAAATGGATTCTCCATTGAATTAGCTTTGAATCTGAATATGGAAATATAGTCCTTCAGCAACTCGTGCTTGTTTTGAAAGACCATAGCGAGGTGGCAGGGGCCACAAGTTGTTTCTTTAGCACCCAATACTGGCTGATAAACTTTTGCTAACAGTCTTTCCAACTGCCAATTGAGTGAGTAGGGAGGCTTTTAAACCAGCTCAAGGTATGCCTCCCAATGTAGTTGGGAACACTCAGCAGCTGACCAATGGATTTGTTGTTTGCAAGTCCATCTAAAATTGAACATGTCCAGATAATCATATGGATCAGAATCCCTATTGTACAGTGAAATCGTGAGAATCTTGAATTTACAAGGGAGAATTCGAGTTTCGATTTCCTCTGAAAGTAGCGTACACTCCTCATAATGAGCTCAGACACTTGGTGCTTGAAGACGTTCCTCCAACCGGGTTATCTTCTGAAATAACTCCCCGACTAACAGGTCTTGTGTTCCAGAATGCTGACTGGATGATTGCTGGATCCTCTAGCCCCCATTGTCGCAAGGGTCGGGACTTGGGGGTCGATCTTCCGAGCAACAAGCTGGGGAGCCACCTTAGTTTGGATAGTCCACATGTTGGGCTTGTCGCTATTGGAGAGCACTTACAAGCGTTGAAGCTTTGGCTTGTCTCTGCATACCTTGCACTAATGACATGACAGCCCTGGTCAGTTCTCCCATCATACATTCGAGTCTCTCCTGGTGCTGGAGCCAGGCTTGTACTCCATCTGTGACGTTGGCAGCGAGAACTAGTTGTATTAAACTGGTTGGAGGAATACCAACAGTTTCCCTGATGATAGGAGTAGTAGATGAGTCTATTGTCGAGACATGGCCATCCGAAGGATAGGGTTGCACATTGAAAGCTCTGGTGGCTCTTCCCTTGACCATTGCAGTAGGAAACAAACTAGAACAGGTGAGATTTCCATGGACGGTGCCAAAAATGTTGATGTCAGATTTTGGTTATCACCCAAGCTCTGACCAATAGGGGGATTCTTCAGGATATCTGACCTTTATCCAGTTCAAGCACAGTAAAAATCGCAAAGATAAACAGGAAAGAAGAGAAGAGCAAAGAAAAGACACAAGATTTAATGTGGTTTGGCCAAATCTGGATATCACTGGACCCTACATCCATAGTAGCGTGTTATTGAGACAATAGTTTTACAATATGACAATGTTTAATCTCTGTTTTGATAGAGTTTCGGTATAGTTTGACCTCCTCTCCCTTGCAGAGGGGTTCCTTTCTCGTATTTATAGAGGAGGAAAGGGTACAATAGGAATTACATATGTAGTAAATAAGTTACATCAGTATTTAATGTATAAGACAATGTATACAGATTGAATCTCCTCTTTCGGCTATTACAGATTGTCTTCTGCAGGCGGGGCCCCATTTATCTGTTAGGATGAGGGAGGACCTAGTCCTCTATCTGGCGAGGTTTCAGGTCGCTGATCATGCTTCATTAGCCAGGTCGTTTATCTTTTCTCGGAATAGGGTGCCTGAGCTCACTTCTTCGCGCACGAGCTCGGCTTGATGAGGTTACTTCGCGATGCGAGCTGACGGTAGAGTGATTCTATGCATGCTTCGAGCTGGTCCTCTCATCGCTCTCAGGCTTCTCACGAGCTCCTTTGGACCGAACCAATTTTCACATATAACACATTTAGTCTATTTTTATTTAGTGAAAAGAAAAAATTCTTATAGTTTTTTCTCTTCTTATAAGTTTATTTAAAATTTAAATTTTATTGATCTCAACTTATATAATAAAAGTCGTTCCAAAACTATTCTTTTAATAAGATTTATAAAAAATAATTATGCAATTGATTTACATTTATCTGATTTTGAATTGGTTTAGCATATTGATCAATTTTAATTATCTCTCCTTTATTTTTCTTTAAGAGGGGAAATGAATGTATATTTAAATAAAGAAAAAAAGAAATAAATGTATATAAAAAATGGAAGAAGTATGAATGTAATTATACTAAACCTTAAAGGTGAGTATAATTTATCTTTTTTTAATTTCACCAATTTATTCATTGCTCCTCTGCATAAAATTGGGATATTTTAAAAATAAAAATATTGCATTTGTTTATTTTTTCTCACAAATTATCCCTCAATGCAAAGTTAACAAAATCTACATAATTATTTATTTACACACCTCAAACATGCATATAAATATATGAAATCAAAGTTTTAAAATTCAACCCAATCATTCACCTAGTAAGATAATTAAATCAACATCAGATCAGTTCAGTTTGTCAAACTAATGATTGAATTCTTTAGTGTGTGTGTGTACATATATATATATATATATATATATATATTAAATTATACGCATTACATATAACACTAAAAAAATATGTTATAAAAAATTCTACAGTTAATATCACCTAGTACAAAGACATTTTAAATAAAAATTAATATTTAATGTTATTACTATTATAATCATAAAATCTAATATAAATTTAGGACAGATGAAAGTTATGAATCACAATTGATAAAAATTTGTTTTACGTCTTTTTGTTAGTCTCAGTCACAACTATATAAGTACTTTACTTTAATTTGATTTTTTTTAAGACTTGAGTTGCTAGCACATTAAGCATTTAATTTTTTGTATTTAACTTAAGTTTGCTTGAATTTGTAAAATAATAATAATAAAAAGCAAATCAAGTGTAACATGTGATTGGTTTAATCAGGTATTTATCGGGTCAATTTGGGTCTTTAGGTGTTCTGGATTTGAGTCTCCATCCCAATATATTAAAAATAAAACCAGATCAAACGATCCAATCATCACTTGCTCCTTTATCTGATTTGAATCGACCTTAAAAACTGTTTTAACAATCGAGCCAGCATTAACTGATCAAAATCGATAAATATTAAATGGTTCGAACTGTTCGATTATGTTGCCTCCTCAATTTTTTCTTTCAAAATTAGTTATGGACTTCTTGTTTGGGTCAGTGCATGTAGTCTCTTTCAAAAAAAAAAAAGTCATTAGTAGTTGAAAATGGTATTGTATTCTCATTTTGCAAGACCAACACTGTATTGTTTTAGAGTTTTATGACTTTGAATTTGACATCATATAAGATATTGGTGTAATGATTTTTAATTGTTGCATTTGTTAACTTTTATTGATTTTATAATAGTTTTATTTCTTAAATTTGTTATGTCTAATGGAATAGCTTCCATATTTTGAAGGTGGTATTTAATTTATTCATGAAATTTTATATAATATATATATATATATAAGTTTTTATTGATGATGTTATTTGGTTTAAATATGAGTTTAATGGATTGAGTCAATCGAATCGTGAATCAAAGGCTCTTTGATTTTTAAAATATTAATCAATCTGATTTGTTTTAGTCATTGGGTCTGATGGACCGGATCTGAGAAAATTGGTTCAAATGCATAAAAAATTTAGTGCTTTTACATTTTTCATTGTTGGATATCTTCATACCCAGGATTTGATTTTGGTTTGGGAGATTATAAGCTATTCCTATCCATGTCTTTTTGAATAAAATTCTTTGTTATTGGGAAGCAAAAATCATGTATATTGAATTAAGTTTATGCACTTACAGGTTGCTTTTGACAGATCAAAAAATCATTGAAATTCAACCAACAACCTCCCGACTAATTGAAGAAAAATCAAGCTAATTGGAGTCCATTCTTTCATAAATTATCTAGAAAGCTACACACACAAGGTTTTTTTATTTTTTTTTATTTTTATTTTTTCAACATAAAACCTATCACACTCATTTATTATTTGGTATCACGTAAACCCCCTTTTTCCATGAAATTTTACTTCTGAAGTTAATGATGAACTGACTTTTCAAAAATAATTTTTTTCTCACATGGATTTAGATAATTAAAATAAAACGAGAAAGCATGATTCCACAAAAATAAATAAATAAATAATTGCTCAGAAAAATAAAATTGAGAACCCATAATAATTTTGGCTTCTGATTTCAAACAAGATTTGAAAATTTCCAAGAACCATACATAATGTCTTGCCTTTGTACCACCAAAACAGAAAATGTATAGTCAGTACTTGCTAGCACATCTCCTATTGGCCCAAGTTCTGGGCACTCACTCCATTCCAAGAGTCCTGATGTTGCTGGATTTTCTTCTTCTTGATGCCTACCTACAATAACCAAATCAAAATTACCTTCCAGCATCCTAATTACATGTGCTGTTCCTGAACCATCTTTCACATACTCATCCTTATATGTCACCCTCTTAATATTCCTTATTCTTGCCTTTATTTCTTCCATTAAATTATTCTCAGCTTCATTCCTGCCTTTTATATGACTTTCTGATCTCAAGAAAAACACAGTGAGATTTATATTTCCATGACCAGACATTCGTAGGCTATACGCCAGTGCCTCTCGGTCATCCGGCCCGCCTATAAAGAGCAGAGCAATGTTATATGATGAATTTGCTGTGAAAACTGACCTTTGCTCTCTAATAAGGCTTCTGTCTACAAGAAGCCCAACTGAGCAAGGGCATTTTCTTAGGACATTTTGGTTAAGTAACCTAATCGAAGGCGAAGAGGCACCAATGTTTCCGTCAATGGCCCATTTTTGGTGGAATGGCATAATCACAATGCTTGCGTTTGTGTCCAGAGCAATTGAGCATACATCATCATGTAGGCTTGCATATGGTGCAACTGCTGTATAATGTTGCACTGTGGCGCACCCCCGATTGTGTTGCTCGAATTGATTGAAGACGTTTACTATATGTCGCGAACAAATTGCCCCAGAAGATGAGCTTTTGCACTTTTGTTCCAGGTTTGTTTTGAGGATGGAGGCTGCCCTTCCCTTGAGCTCCATGAGTTGAAGGACAAGGACGCACAGTGGTGCAGCCCTTGTTGGATTTGAGGCTTGAAGAAGGTTGATGATCGGATACACGTTATCTTCGTTGTGAATGCAAACTAGTATCCTAAGATCAAGATCTTCTTCGGAGTCCAAAATTGTCCTCCTCCTACAGGATGAATACCTTCTTGAAGGGTCATAAATGTAAGCTACAATTGGGGTGGCAAGACCAGTCACAATCACCATTGTGAATACTGTAAGGGTGAAAACTTGGTTACCTATAGCCTGTTCATAAAGTACAACAGATAAAAGTTAAAAATATATTTTACGGGTTATCATCGTCATATTTAAAAAAAAAAAAACACAAAAGAAATTCCTAAACAAAACAGTAGAAACCATCGTAATAACCAAACATAATATATATATATATATATATATAGATTTAAGAAAAATATTTTCACTTGAATATATTTTCTTCTACCTTATAATTTTTCTTCTAAAAGAAAACACACTTTTCAATTTGCTTTTACTTATTTGAAGACATCGATGGATTTAAAATAATCAGAACAAATCGGTAAGAATTCTTTATGCTACCTTGGAATCAAATAACGCGTTGAGCATGGAAAGCTCCACAATGCCTTTACAACACATGATGAGAGCCATAGCTAAAGCATCAGAGGAATTCATGTCATAGTAGAGAGAAGGCAAGATAGTGCCCGTGAATTTGCCCAAATAACCTGCAAGGATAACCAGCTCTATGCTTGCTCCGCTTGATTCAGTCAATGAGAAAATACTTGTCCTATGACCACTGATAGTGCAATAAACAGGAACAAGCAGAGCAGAGCAAATAATGCCAAGCCTTTGTTCTAGCATCGTGCCCAGAGGTGGCCCGTCAGGTAAGAGCAAGCCAAATAAGAAAGATGAAGCGACCACTGATTGACCTATACATTGTCCAAAAACTCCCACAACAAAAAGTATACAGAGTATTGACAGAAACTGACCTCGTTTCATGGATTTCCCTGGAGGAGTACGATTAGCTATCCACATTACCAATGGCCTAACAAAGAAGAACAAGAAGCCAAAGTAGAAAACCACTGATAAGACTTGAATCACTGGTATATATGAAGAGAATTTCACAGCTCTGATTACATGTACTAAAACAAATGCCATCAACCAGCCACTTCCATCACTAACCATCGAAGTGGATAAAGCCAGGCGGCCTATTTCTGAATTAAGAATGTTCAAATCATTGAGAAAGCTACTAATGACAGCAAAGGATGTTAGAGAATTCAAGACTGCTATGATGGACAATTCGGCTTCTAATCCAGCATGCATATATGAAAGGTTATGAAGAATATTGTAGGCTACACTGCCAAATACTAAAGCAAGCAAGTAACCTGCTAAACCAATTACTAGTGCTTTTTTTCCTATGGTCATGATTAGTTTTGGATTGACCTGCACTCCTGTTTTGAAGAAGTGAATCATGATTCCGAATTCTGCAAAGGTTGATATTGCAACCTTGCCTGAAGGTGGGAATAATGTCCCAGCAAATGCCTCGTATTGACATAGAAATGAAGGCCCCATAAGGATACCAGCCTGATGAAGTACATCAACCGAACACAAAGAATGAAAATAAAAAAAAAAAAAAAAGAGAAAGAAAGATAGTACATTCATGAGATAAAAATTCTACAAGATAGACAGTTATGTTTTTCCTATGAAGAACCCAATTTACATAAAACTGTAAAAGGTCTACAAAAATTTCAAGAATGGTTTCTTGTGAAAGTCCTTTAAACTTGAAACTCAAAGAAAGCACAGGCCGGTGTTTAGTTTATGCTAAAATCTAATTTAATTAGACAAATGGAGTGGTGATGCTAAGAGAAGAACCAAAAATTAATATCACTAACTGTTTGAATGACACAAAACAAGAACATCTAATCCTTATCCTATTACACAAAGTTCCCTCCATAAATCAAATAATATCATTGTACTCTATCAAAAATACCACAACTTCGGTGAAATCATTTAAGCTGCAATGTTTTTTTGGTATTCTTTTACCTTGTTTACACATACTCTCCTCCAATAAATCTACACTTTTATTGGATCATACATAAGTCTTCTTTCACCTGTCTAAATCTAATCACCTCAAGCATATTTCCATCACCTTTTCATCAGACTTCCTTTCTGATACTACTGTTTAGATGACCACCAGATAAATTTTAACAAGTTACATAAAAATTTTGTGGTTTAATCAAAACATGCAAAGATTAATCCAATAATTTAATTTCCTCCAGCTCCTAATTGACATTAAAACAAAATCAATCAAATCAGAAATGTGCATTCTATTGAAATAGTGAAAGAAAGTATAAATTCTTAGTTATGCAAAGAAACTCACCAAAATTTGTGCAATGATTGAAGTTTGACGAAGAGGCGTCAATATGAATTGAGTAGTTCTACTGACCAAGAAAATTAGAAAAATTTGAAGCACCAGGAGAGATGTGATGTTGTTGAGAGCATCATTTCCATACCAAATGCCTCTTCCTCTGGATTTGTTGACATGTTCACATACTACTATCTCATCACCAACAAATCCATAGGAACTTTCAAGCCTCAATGTATTTCCCATTGCAAAAATACAAAAAGAAAAATGGTTATCAAAACCCAACAGAATTATCAAAATCAAAATGAATTATGGATACAAAGAAAGCAAGAAAGAGATCGAGAGAGAAGAGGAGGGCGAGAGAAAGAGTAAGGAGATGGATGGAGGAGGTATTTAGAAGTTTAATGGTTGGAGAAGCAAAAACAAAGTGACCGTTTTGCGTTAAAATTGGTGTAGTAAGAAATAGTATATTTAAATGAAAGGGCCGTGATTTGGTGCGCCAGTAGATTTAGTGAAATGGTGACGGCGATACAATGATTTCACGTAAAATTAAAATAATGTTATATGAAAAATTTAAAGTTTTAGAATTTTTTTTGGGAAAATGTGGATAGATGAAAATTATTTGTGAGAAAATTTGATTTTGAAAATATTAATTGTTAGAATTTTTGTACGTGAATTATAATAATTTAATTAATCATATATTATTGTATAAAAGTACTAATTATTTTTCAAAAGATTCTTATATAATTAAAATTAATTAGGAGACATAAAAATAAAATATTTTTAAAATTATCAATACATATGCAATATAATTTAATGTAAATTTCAGTATTTTAAAATTACTTATCTTCAACAAACTATCATGATGTCTTTATATATGTGATGGAATTGATTCTCTTAAAAAAAAATGTAAAGCAAATCTAGCCACTGGTATTAATCTTAATTTAACATTGTATAAATTTAAATTTAAAAATAAATTTTCATTAAATATTTGTATAAATATTATTAATTAAAATAAAAATATATAATTTATTTTATGCTCATGAAAAAAACAATATTCATTTTTTTATGTTTAAGTTTTTTTCTTATAAAAATTAACCTTCCATTTGTATATATATTACCAATTTCTATATTTTATATTATTTTATATAATAATTTTATGTTATAGTTACTTTTTACATAGAAATAATTTAAATTTAATTTTTTTTTCTTTTAAACTTAAACATGAAGGAATACATTATTGTGTCATTCTTAATAATGTAAATATGCTTTAAATATTTTTAAGTTTTTTAAAAATATATAATAATTTAAGAATAATATTATTTTTTTACTTTACAACATATTAAAAAAATTAAATAATAATATAAATATATAAAATCAAGCAAAAATAATAATAAAGTAAGATATGATCAATATAGTGATGAAGGAATATCAAGGTAAAATAAAAATCAGATATACATTATTATGTTTATGTATTTAAAATTGGATATGAGTTATTTTATAATAAAATCAAACTCTAAATTATATGTGTGTTTAAATTAAAATATGATTCCATATATTTAATTTATATTTATTGAAATGATTCTATTTGTTAGAAAATTTATTTTTAATTATTTTTTTATCAAATTAAGTTTTTTATCCTTATAATTCACGCCAATTTGTACTGTCATCATTACATTTATTTTCTTGTAATTTGGTCCTGAAACTTAATTCTGTTTGTAATTAATTTCTTGTCATAGTCAATTTAAAAATTTTTATTTGTAATTATCCATTGTGACAAACATTTATCAATTTGTGTAGTTATTTTTATAATATAAAAATTAAAAAGTACATCCTTAATTATAAAATTAATAAGACAATAGCATATATAATTCTAGTCATACATATTAACAATTTTACTGGATTTGATTTCATTGTGCTTGTTAAATATTTATTTCAAACTACAATAATTTATTATCTCAAAGAATGTCTCTTCATTGCTATGTTATATATAACTTCATAAATCTATAAATCTTTTAATTACATGAACAATTGCAAATGAAAATTCCAAATTAGTAATAATAGGAGATAATTACAAAAGAAAATAAAATTTATGACCCAATTACAAAAAAAAAGTTATAAAGATGGAATTACAAATTAGTACAAATTATAGGGATTAAAAATTTAATTTTACCTATATTTATATTTCTAGTTGTTGAAAAGGTTTTTGAAACACTATTTGTTGGTACATCTAATTTATATAATGTCAAGTACACTTGTCAATTAAAGAAACATGCATATTCTCCTTTTAATATAAATTGGCTTGTACCCTATGGTATGCAGTATTTTAATTAATTTTATTTGATAGTAATTTTTAATACAAATTTATATTATAAATTATAATGTATTTAAATATAAGTAAATTAACATCATATTTTTCTGTATTAGATGATTATATAATTGGTATAATTATATTCATGTTAATTATGAGGTAATTTGACAAAATTATTACATTAATATATATATTTTAGAAATTATATTTTTTATAAAATTTCATAAATATTTTAAATTGAAATTGTGATAAATATCAACAAGCAATAAAAATTCAAAAAGAGAAATTATGAAATATAAAATTTAGTATTTGATATTTAAAGATAATATGAGAATTTAAAGAGTGAGAGTTTTAGATAGACATTATCTATCAAATTATAATTAGATATTATTAATCATATATTGATAAATTTTTTATTTCTATATAAATATAACTATTTATTTGTATATAAATTATTTAATATAGATAAAAATAATTCAAAAATTGAAATCTATTAATAAATTTAAACCAAAAGTTGGGTGTAGATAATATTATTACATGTTTTTTAAATAGATAATTTTCATAAATAATGAAAATATATAACATTTATCAAAGTAGTTGTTGACACCAAAATCTGGTAACTATATGTAGTTCGGTGTTACCCCTAATTGCAAGCTAAAAATGGGAAAGAACAGTAAAGAATATCGGAGCAGAGAAGCACGGAAAGTAATACCAGGAATTTATCGTGGTTCAGTTAAAGTCAATTTGGCCCCTACGTCCACGTTGTTCTTTCGTTATTCATCAAAAAGGTGCTTTTATAGAATAAGATTATAATCTGCCATGGTAAACAGGATGTGTTCTCAATAACAACAGAGTTTTTGTATGTGTTTTTCTATATCCCCCTACATGGTGATCCTTCCTTTCTATTTATAGAAAGAGAGAAGGTTACAAATGTAATTTCATGATCAATAGAATAATAACGTCCACCATTCAGGGAATTTGATGCTTGCCATTGGATAATTGATGCTAGGCAAATCATTGTCAGACTTCCAAGGAGCTAATGTGTAAGCTTGAGGTCCAAGCTGTCAACTGTGGATGTGAGTCTCAGATTGCTGATTGGATTCTGTACGAGTGTTCATTAGTAGCGAGCGAGTGGGTCAGGGTTGAGCACGCGTGCGGTTTTGATTGGCCCCTGTCACTCTTGCATGGGTAATTCTCCCTGGGTGATAGCTTCTTGTCGAGGGTTTGGAGCCTCCTCAGTGAATCGCGTCTTTTTGTTTGTGATTGCACGGGATGCCCTTGACTCACACCTGATTATTGGGGCCCTTGCTCAGTGGAGTTATACTCTAATTTAGGCCTCTGTCTAGCTGATTGCATTCCCTTTTGGAACTTGAATAGTCTGGATCACTTTTTCAGGAAAATACCCATAATATAAGGCCCCCAACTCTTAGCCTTCTTTGCGGGGTGGGAGTTGCAGCCAGTAATTAAAGCTTGCAAATTGCTGTTGGTCGAGACCTCACACTCAATTTAGTCTTTAATCCTTGGCTTCGCCACATGAGCAAGTTACCAGTTTCCTGTGACTTGCCTTCCTGCAAAATTACATTATGTCAGTCCCTGTAAGAAATGTTTCGCAGGATGATCAACTAATAGAAAGCTATTCAATTGGCTTTGATCAATAAAATTTTCATCTCAAGGATATGTGTTGCATTGCCAGTCAGTCGTATGAGGATTTTGTGTGGGGCTTAGTGCTTCACTTGGATTGTGAGGTGATGAATTCTCTCGCACAAGAACTCTGTGCTGGGTCAACACATTGCTTGGATGCAGGGTTATCATTTTACCCCCGACCTGTGCAAGAATTTTGTGTGGCCAGTACATTATTTAGATGCAAGGTCACTTCACGCAAGAATTCTATGCCCATACACATTTCTTGGACGTAGGATGTTTGTCAAGCCCCTGACCCTCGCAAGAATTCTACGTTATCAATGCATTACTTGGACGCAGGGTCGTTTCAGGCAAGAATTCTATGCGGGAAAGTACATTACTTGGATGTGACTTACGCAAGAATTCTACACATGGCTAGCGCATTACTTGGATGCAATATGTTTATCAAGCCCCCGAACCATGCAAGAATTCTACGTTACCAACACATTACTTGGACGCAGGGTCATTCTACACAACAATTTTGTGCGGGGTGAGCACATTACTTGGATGTGGCTCGTGCAAGAATTCTATGTATGGCTAGCACATTACTTGGACGTGAGATGTTTGTCAAGCCCCCAACCCGCGCAAGAATTCTATGTTATCAATGCATTACTTGGACGTAGGGTCGTTTTGTACAAGAATTTTATGTGGGGCGAGCACATTACTTAGACATGGCTCGCGCAAGAATTCTACACATGGCTAGCGCATTACTTGGACATGAGATGTTTATCAAGCCCCCGATGCCCCGTGGCATATGATCTTCATGGATCATTCAGTTCTTTTGTCTATTTCACACACGTGACTTTTTGCTTTTCTAATGACGGTGGGTAATTTATTTACCCCCGACTTTTGGCACACGTTTTCTGACCCAACATTTATTGATGCCTGTAGTCTTTGGGTCATCGGATCGTGGATAACTGACAGTCCCTTTAATTTGATGGGTAGATCGTTCCTTTTATAAACTGAAGGGTTTTTTCTTTCTCCCTCCCATTCTGCTGTTTGAAACATTTTACAATTCCAATTTTCTCCGTTCGTCTTTCTTCCTAACCACCATGTTGGTCTTCATGTTATTCATCTCTTCCGGCTGTTCCTTGGTTTCTTCATCTATGACTCTGGTTTTCATCATCGGAAGCTATTATTGTAACTCAACCGGGTCTTTTATTTCTACTAACCACGATACGTTTCCATCTTCCTCTTGGCTTTTGTTTGTCATAGATGGGTGGAGGTCTAGCTGTTTGTTGACTTAGGGAGAAGAGGGGACTGTCTGATAAGTTTTGCATAGGGATCCTTGCTTATTTGAATTGATGTAGTCAGTTTGTTATCTGACCACAGGGTTTCTAGATATTGTGCCTAGACTTTAGGGACTCCATGGTTTAGGAATCATTTTGTCTTTACTTGCTAGAGTCTGGGTAGTCAGTGTGGTGGCTTAGGGTATACATGGCCTATAGTCTATGAGGGTGGTCGGTCTTTGTTCTTGGTGTGGCTAGCTTGTAGCGGCCTAATCAGTCTTCTCCTTTGTAGATGAGACTAGGTCATGTACGTCGCTGCCACCTGATTAGGGATGAGGATGAAGAGCCCGAGTTTCCCTCGAGTGAGAGGGCCACGCATCAAACTGGTGACATAACCTCAAGTGTGAGAGGGGATGCCCCGATTTCTATTGCTCATTAAGACCGCCCAGAGGGTTTGAGCACTATAGCAAGCGAGCACCAAGAACATCAAATGTTCACATTCTATGCATCTACTATGTGATTCCATGATATTCAACTTGTTGTTTGGTCCCACAGGATACCTAGGGGGTGCAATGCCATGGTCCCAGCAGTAGATGACTATGCTATGCATCCTCCTCGGGGATTTATTGCCATTGGCCTCCCACATCTCACAGCGGGACTGAGGTTCCCAATTCCACCTTTCATTATCGATTTTTTGAATAGAATAAAACTCAGCCCATTCCAGCTGACCCCGAACACTTACACCTCATTGATATCCCTTGCCCTGATTTACAAGGGCAATTGCCTTTCGCCGCCATCTTCTGAAACCTTATGTTATTTATACAACCTTATATGTGTGAGCGCGTCAGATGAGCTTTATTATCTTTTGGCTTGGAGGACACCATACAAGGGTATTTTGACGAAGGGGGGTGCTAGGGGAAATCCAACGCGAGACCTTATAAATATCATTGGTTTTATGTCTCTTGCCCCTTGGCACGATACCTCAGAAACTTTGATTTCATCCTTACTCTAGGTATGTTGGTTGAGGGTGAGTATGTTTGATGATGTTTGGATTTGATTGTAACCTTTTTCTCATTTCCTCATAGTTGGGACTGATAAAAATCGCACTTTATAGGTTGGGGAGTTAAACGTTTTGGATAGCTTTCAATCAGCAACCGACCTTAACTGCGACTTCAAGTTCAATGATTCCCGCCTCTGCTTATACAAACTTGCACCTCCCTTGGATATCGAGGTTACGAGAGAGATTAGGATTCGGCGAGCATCAGAGGACAGACCGGCTAACTTCGATGACTACAACAACATCATGGAGCTTATCTTGAGGACATCACCACCCCATGACAGAGAGAAAAACCTCTTAATCCCCGAAATTAACTTGCCTCCTATTGTCACGGATCTACTTTTGGTTCTTAGAAGCGACATTGACCCAATTGTTTCTAAGTAGCCTTCGCCCTACGTCACGGCCCCATCACAAGAACCGACCCCGATACCATGACCTAAAGCAATAGCTACCATTGAGGTTGCTATTCCCTTGGTCTACCTCCCAAAAGGCAGAAGGTTGATAAGGGGCAGAGGAAGATGACTTCTCGTGGTGACGATGCTCCAGAGGTTAAGTTTGTACCTCTGTTAGCTGAATCGGGGCTCCAAGATGGAACACTATGCTCAGACTTTAGTTGATGCTATGAGCACACTCTCAGGACCCAAGCAGAAAGTCGGCATGCTGGAGGCTGACGATTTTACCCTCAGGAAGATGGTGGGACACGCCGCTCACCATGGTCTTGTGGTAAGTATCAATTATCGTTTTTGGTCTTTGCATTCTCTTTGCTACTTTAAACTTATTTCATTTTTTTTACAGAGCGTCTTAACATTGCTAAAGATTAAGGAAGCAGCTCAGAGTTAAGAAGATAAGGAATTTTTGCTTGTGGATGAGCTTGTAGTATCGATAGTCGAGAACCTTGAGTGGCGCGAGAAGGTCAGGGAAATGAAGACTATGTTCTCCGGCAAGGCAACGCGGTGCAAGCAGGCTGAGGTTAATTTTGACCTCACTTCTAATGATTTGAGGAAGGCCAAGATGGATCTTGACGAGGTGGATGCATAGCTACAGATAGCCAAAAAGTTTACCGAAGATGTTGAGCAAAAGGTGAGATCTTCAGATCAACGGGTTGAGAACGCTGAGAAAGAGCTAAAGCACTGAGAAAGGAGCTTTGTATTGCAAAGGTGGAGATGTCTTTGAGAGTGACAGTCACGGCAAGGGAGTCGAGACAACAAACCTGTGAGGCTTTTTTTTTTCACCCTGTGGGAAAACATCCTGAATTGGATTTCTCCTTCTTTGGCCAACAGGCTTTGGAGGCCGTGGAATTCTTCAAGAGGAGTGCTGCTAATTCTGGTTCCTTGGGCAAAGAACAAAGTGCTGATGTGGAGCTTCTCCTGATGAAGCTATCACTCTAGTGACCGAAGCTTCTGATGACCTCGTCACTGAGTCTCATCCTAATGCTGAGACTTAGTCTTCCTAGGATATCATCTTCATAATTTTTAACTTTCTTTTCCTTGTGGATAATTCGTAAAAAATTTGTACAATGATCTTCAGTATGAAAGTTGGCTTTCTTTTTGTGTTCACGATGCTTGGATATGTGAGATCTTAATTTTGCTTTCACCAGAGCAAGATTCCTATATGTTACATCAATTACTACTTTGTTGCATGGAAATTTGCACTAAGTCCCTTCTGAACTTTATTCTATTGGAATTTAAAAAATTACATACATGTTTTTGATGTGGTTGATTTTTATGAGTTAGGGCACTTATTGGTAATAATGGCAAAGATGCTCAGCATTCCAAGTGTGGGAAAATTCTTCTCCATTCAAGTCTACTAGGTGTTAGGCTCCATTACTCATGACCCTTTTTATTGGGTATGAACCATCCTAGTTTGATCCAAAGGTCCCTTCACTAGGCTTTTGGGCTCCTAGGAGAAGGAGACATAAAATGAGATCGTCGGGCTTGAATTGTTGGGATCACACTTTTTGATTGTAATATCTTGCAATACGATGTTGATGAATGGCGATCCTAAGGCTAGCTTTTTCCTTCACTTCCTCCATGAGGTCCAGGTTTGCGGCGAGTAGTCGATTGTTGTCCCCTGGTTTGAAGGTAATTCTTCACTGGGTCACAACTTCAAGTTCTGCAAGGATCATTGCCTCACATCCGTAGACCATTGAGAAAGGGATTTCTCCTATGAAACTACAGGGCATGGTTCTATAAGCCCATAGTACCGTCTACAATTCATTCACCCATGCTCCTTTTCTTGCTTCCAACTTAGTCTTTAAGATCTTCTTATGATCTTATTGATAGTTTCTACTTGCCCATTGGCTTGTGGGTGGTCTACGGATGTGAAGCTTTTGACAATTTTGAGGTTGTCGTAGAACTTGATGAACTGTTCGCTAGTAAACTGGGTCTCGTTGTTAGTGACGATTTGTTAGGGGACCCCGAACCTACAAATGATGTTGCTCTAGATAAACTTCCCAACTTTGGGGGATGAGATCTCAGTGAGTTCCTTTTCCTCTGCCCATTTCATAAAATAATTCATGGCCACGATGACATATTTATAATTTCCTCGAGCCTTAGGAAGTGGCCTAATTAAATGTATCCCCCAAATAGTGAATGGCCATGGACTTGTCATTTGTTTCAGGTAGGCAGGGGGAGCTCATGCCATCTTTACAAATCTATGGCACTTATCGCATCTCCTGATGATATCTATCGCATCTTATTTCATTATCAGCTAGTAGAATCCCTATCGAAGGGCCTTCTGTGCCAAAGATAGCCCCCCAGCATGATTCTCGCAATGTCCTTCATAAATCTCCTTTAGAACGACACTGTAGTCTTTACTGTCTATGCATCTCATAAGCAGGGTTAAGAACCCTCTTTTATAGAGCATGTTATCATAGACACAATATCTGGCTGCTCGAGCCACAGGCATCGTGCCTCAAATTTATTTTCTGGTAACTTCTCATTTTACAAGTAGTCCAAGATCAGATTCATCTAGGAATCGGGTGCCTCGATGACCATCATGACTATGTCTTGAGATTCGATACTTGGGGATGAGAGGAGCTCTACCAGGATTGTTTCCCCGAGATCTGGGTCATTGTTTGTGGACAAACGAGCTAGAGCATCGGCATGCGTATTCTGGGCTCACAAAACTTGACTGATTTCAAATTGTTGAAAGGCGCCTAATAACTCTTGGAATTTTCGGAGATATCTTATCATTCTTTGTTGTCGGGCTTGGTACTCGCCTTTTATTTAACAAACAATAAGCTGTGAATCATTAAAGATCCTCATTTTTTCAATGTGCACCTCCTTAGCCAATTGTAAACCCGTCAGCAGGGCCTCACATTCAGCTTCATTATTCATGGCTTGAAATCCAAACCTTAAGGTACGGAAGATCTTGTGACCTTCGGGACTGACAAGAAGTACTCTTGCTCTAGATTTTTGGTCGTTGGATGACCCGTTAGTGAATAGTTCCCACCATAAAGCTTTGAAGGTCTCTACTTCCTTTTGAACAGGCCCTGTGAATTTAGCGATGTAGTTGGCCAGTGCTTTCCCTTTGATAGCAATCCTAAGCTTGTATTTGATATCAAATTGAGCAAGCTTTATTGCCTATTTGAGCAGCTACCCGAAGGTGTCGATCTTTTATAGAACTTGCCTTAACAAGTGTTAACCCAAGCTATATCATTAGTACTAGTTTTGAATGTTGAAAAACAATTGAAAAAGCAATCTTGAGCTAACTATATATTTGAGCATGTTATACTCACTTTTCAGGAATCTTTGATTCAAGAACTATGGAGAACAATGGAGAAAGTTCAAGATCAAGTTTATATTTCAATAAGATTCTATGTATAAACTGAAACAGTGTTGATTCAGTTGTTTT
>JANHAO010007013.1:0-20883 GCA_026873985.1 Saraca asoca
CTCTCTCTCTCTCTCTCTCTCTCTCTCTCTCTCTCTCTCTCTATATATATATATATATATATATATAGAGAGAGAGAGAGAGAGACACACACACACACACACGCTTGCGTATGGTATTATTTTGGAACAACCATATATCGCATAACATGACATTTAATGAAATATCAATATTTCTAAAACATGCATTCATCACAAAGATAAATAAAAAATAACATTATTTAATCACATAGATAAACAATAGAAATAAACATTTAGAAGCATACAGAAAAATATACAATAAACACATCATAAAATAAGCATATTTCAATATATATATAATATGGTACTATTTTGGAACATCCATATATCACATAACATAGGTATTTAGCATTTAACAAAATATATGAATATTTCTAAAACATGCGTTCATCACAAAGATAAAAAAAATAACATTATTTAATCACATAGATAAACAATAGAAATAAACATTTAGAAGCATATAGAAAAATATACAATGAACATATCATAAAATACGCATATTTCAAGAAAATAATTTTTTAGAGGAAAAAATATTTCTATATCAATGCTACTAAAATATGCATTCATCACAAAGATAAAAAAAATAACATTATTAATCATATAGATAAATAATGAAAATAAACATTTAGAAGCATACATTGAAAGGAATTTTAAGGTTCATGCGAGACTTTCCTAATCTCAAGTATGGCATGTAATAATAGACAAGTAATTTAAGGATTTGGGTTTTCGGAATACTTGGAAATGTAGAAGATGATGACGCCATCTTTGATCTTGAGTGCAACGATATGGGGAGAGAAAACTATGCTTATTCCACATCAGGTTCCTTTGTAACAATTTCGTTGGGGCAACTGTACTCTGAGTCATGGAAAGGAATAAGGGCCTTTCCCTGTATATATATAGAAATGGATTAAGCCTACCCATCATAACAAGCCCACACATAGGCCCTAATCGTATCCACTCATGAACAGTGTTGATAATAAGCCCAACAATATTGATCACAACTACTTAAGCTTAATTAAGTTTACAATATGCTCCAAATGATTTGCCATTCAATTAATATAAGTTTTATGAATAAGATACAATATATATTATTGAATTATGTCAGTCCACATAAAACAAAAAAATTTAACATTTCTCCCACTTGGACTACATAATTTAAGAATAAAAAAAAACTTTAAATTAATTAACAATATGTGGCCACAATAGGATGTCAAAATGAGCTAGCACTCTCATCTAAAATGGTCCAAGATAAGTTCACAAGCACCTCAACGATGTAGAAAATCATACTTGAAAGAGTATTGATATCATAAATGCAAGATACCCATGACCCTGTAAACTAACACAATAGTCCAATGGTCCAATATGGATTTATGAGCATCTCAACAATGTAGAAAATCATACTCGAAGGAGTAATGATTTCATACATGTATGATACTTATAATCTGATGACCCAACATAAGTGTGGATACGTTAAAAGGAAATGCACAACAAGATAGCATGCCAAAATGTGATCAATGTGCAATTTCCCAACAAAATTGGCCAAAGCATCTACCCAAGATGCCATTTGAGATTCAATGATATATCTCAGCATAAAATGAGACTGGATCGAAAATGTCTTTATGATATGCCATAACACAAAACTGCATAGTATATTAACAAAAATAACAATAATATATGGCAATCACAAAATAGCAACATATTTATTCAAAATGTGAATTACAAGTCTCAAGACATAATGACAAAATATAATGTCCCCATAAATTTATAACACAAACTCCTACTAATCCAAAATATCGAAAAATCTCATTAGACCCATATGGGTTACATGATTAACAAAGACTTTGATAGTTAAGCCTTTGGTTAGGGGATTTGCTAACTTGAGTTCTGTAGGGATATGCTCAACACAAGTTTGGAATTCCTGAATCTTCTCTCTAACAAACATGTACTTTGTCTCAAAATGCTTTGAGCGCTTAGAGCTCCTGTTGTTTTAAGAGAAGCACACCACAGTAGAGTTATCACAATATATGGTCAAAGGTCTAGAAATACTCTCCACAACCTGAAATTCTACAATCAAATTCCTCAACCATATTGCCTAATGAGCAGCCTCATAACAAGCTATATACTCTGCTTCCATGGTTGAAGTAGCTATAAGTGTTTGCTTGGCACTTTTCCATGATACAACTCCTCCTGCCAACATGAAAATGTGGACTTATGATCATCTGGGTAGCCACCATAACCAGAGTCAGAATAGCCTACTACCTCAAGGTGATCTGATCTCCTATAAGTGAGCATGTAGTCTTTGGTACCCTGCATGTACCTCATGACTCATTTTGCAGCTCACCAATGAGCTATACCAGGTTTACTCAAATATCTCCCAAGTACACTAACAATAAAAGCAATATTAGGACATGAACAAACTTGAGCATATATAAGGCTACCAATAATGGAAGCACATGGGACCTTCTCTATCTGTAACTTTTTTGTCATTCTATGGGCATTGGGTATTAACGAGTCTTTCACCCTTTTGAATGGGTGCAGTGCAAGGATTGCAAGACTTCATATTGAATATATTCAAAATTCTTTCAATATAGACCTTTTGAGATAAGTCAAGAGTACCACATGATCTGTCACGGTGAATCTCAATACCTAATACAAAAGAGGCATCGCCAAAATCCTTCATATCAAAATGTGCTGTTAACATTTGCTTGGTCTCAAACAGGAGATTTATATCATTCCTAGCCAAAAGAATATCATTAACATATAACACAAGGACAATGAATTTACTCTCACTATTCTTCAAGTAAATGCATTGATCAACTGCATGTTCTTTAAAACCAAGAAAACAAATAACATTGTTGAATTTCAAATACCATTGCCTAGAGGCCTATTTTAGTCCATAAATGGATCTTCTCAATTTGCACACCATATGTTTCTTGCCATTTTTAGCAAAGCCATCAGGTTGATCCATGTATACATCCTCATACAAATTACCATTCAGGAAGGCAGTTTTAACATGCATCTGATAGAGCTCCAAATCAAAATGAGCAACCAATGTTATCACAACTTGAAAGGAATCTTTTGTGGATAGTCGAGAGAAAGTCTCCTTATAATGAATGCCTTCCCTATGATTATATCCCTTAGCCACAATTCTGGCCTAATATCTCTAAATTTCCCCTTTTGCATCATGCTTGGTCTTAAAGACCCATTTACAACCTATAATTTTGCAGCCTACAAGTAACTCCACCAATTCCTAAACACCATTCTTCTTCATAGAAACCAATTCATCCTCTATAGCAACCATCCACTATGAGCTATCAGAACTAGACATAGCCTTATGGAAGGAAATAGGATCAGAGTCCTCCATTGAATTAAATTCATGCTCCGACAGGTATATAAAAGAATCTTTGAATTTAGAAGACTCTGTCAGTTTAGGAACTCTCTTAGATCTTCTAGGTGGAACCACAACAACATCTGGGTCTGGCACCTTATTCTTAACTTATTGAGGGATATCAGATCAACAGGATCAACAATATCATTATAAATCAATTAAGAAGCTACTATTTGTGAAATAGTGACAATAGGTGTCAGAACAACAACACGCTCCTCCCTGAATTCAATAATGTGTGGTTTCTGAGTTACACCTTGCTCTAAGTCCCCTTCAAAATAAATAACCCGATCAAACTCAATAACTCTAGAAGTATGATAAGGGCAATAGAATCTTGAGTTCTTGGTACAAACTTGCTTGGAGCATGGTTCAAAATATAAGCAGCAGTCTTGAATACATCTCCTCACAAGAATTCTGAAAGGGTACAATGAGTAAGCATACATCTTACCATGTCCAGAAAGGTACGGTTCCTCCTTTCTGCAACTCCATTCTGTTGAAGAGTGCCAGCCATGGTGTACTGGGCTTCAATAGCACATTCCTACAAGAATCTGGCAAAAGGTTTAAGATTTCTACCTATTTCATCAAACCTGCCATAAAATTCATCACTTCTATCAAATCTTACACATTTAATCCATTTGCCATATTTTAGTTCAACAGCGGCCTTTAATGCTTTAAAAGCATCCAAAGACTCAGATTTCTCACACAACAAATCAATCCAACCATATCTAGAGAAATCAAATGAAGGTGATGAAATATCAAAACCCTCCTAGTGCAATAGGAGTAAAAGGTCCACAATATCGGTATGAATCAACTGCAGTATTTATTCACTCCTAGTAACCATACTCTTCTTGGCTCTAACTGTTAATTTTCCCCTCACATAGTTGACACATTTGTCAAAGTCAGAGAAGTCCAAATCATGTAGTATATTCTCCTTAATTAACATCTCCATTCTCTCCCGGGAGATATGTCCTAAACATCTGTGACATAACATGGAAAAGTTTTCAATAGCTCTACCACGCTTACTCCCAATGACATTATTAACATCTAAATATCGTTGGTCAATAGAGCATAGATTAACATCCAACATATACAAGCTAGTAAATAAAACACCAGAACTAACAAAAGCCAAATCATAATATACATAAATAGTATCTTTCAAAACTAATTCATGTCCAGTAAATAACTTTGGAGATACTATTCCTATGTATTCAACCTTGACACTAATGCCATTCCTTATTGTGATCATCAGCTCCCCGTCACTTGGCCTCCACCGCCTTCTGAATTCCTATAAGGAGTTTGCAACATGAATAGTTGTATCAAAATCTAACCACCATATATTTAAAAGAACATCAACAAGATTCTATTCAAAGCATACTAGAGCTAGGGTTCTCTCAAGCTAACTCTTAAATTTCATACAGTTGGCTTGCCTATGCCCAAGAGCATCACAAAACTTGCATTTGCCATTAAAAGGATATTTTGACTTTGTACTAGTAGATTCACTAGAGTGTTGCTCGGACGAAAGATGCTTAGGCTTGTCATTCCAATTCTTCTTAAACTTTAGCTTACTATTCTTGCCCTTAAAGAACTTCTTCTTATTGTCAATTTTATGAGAGGTAAAGTGAATGCTATAGGTCTTGCCCTTCTTCATTGTCTACTCTTCTTGAGTAAGAATTGATATCAGCTCATTAATAGTCCACTCCTCTTTCTAAGCATTGTAAGAAGTTCTCAGAACATCAAATTCAACTGATAGAGATTCGAATACCTACCAGAATAGGAAATCCTCTCCCAATTCTACCTTTATAGACTTTAACTTGTTGTACTAGTTCACAAGCTTTATCACATGTTCACGAACACCACTAACACCATCATATTTAGTCTTCGTCTATAGAGAAAGATAGGAGAACTTTTAGACTTATCAAACTTCTTGAATTTCTCACTTATAGCCTTGAAAAATTCCTTAGCATTATTTGTCTCATGGATGCTTTCCTTGATAGTTTTGTCCATGATATACTTCATGGTCATTAAGCAGATTTTGTTAGAATGAGCCCATTTCTCATGTTTTATTGTATCAGTAGCAGAATAATTTTCTATGGGCTTTGGAGGCTTATCCTCTATGATAGCAACATCCACATTTGAGACAGCCAAAAACTACTTCAGAGACTTAATCTAGTTATCATAATTGGTCCCATTCAGCTTTTTCAGAGTATTCATTTGCATAGGCAAAGCTGGAAATGTAGAAATTAAGGGAGATTTTTTATGTTGAGCATATGTATAAATAAGCAATTATCCACAATTGAATCTTCTCATGCATTATAATCCTGCCTAAGGGTCCTGAATTATCATGCATGAGCAGATTCCATAACATTAAAATCATGTTCCTAAAGCTAATATGGATAGGATATTGAGAACTCTAAAGACATAATTTCAATGCATGTAACAAGTCACTAGGAACTATATCAATAAGGACGAACTGATAGGATAAGTGCATTATTAACATAATTCCCAATGCAACAACATTTTCAACAATATAACACTTCAATACAATTAGTCCCACGAAGGTGAGTTTGTAATTATATAAAGTGCCTTAAAATTAGTTTTAATAGGCCAAAATAACTCTCAAAATTGTATTACATAATTTCTAACAATTTTTTACCTCTATATAATAGTGTATTCACATAATAATATCAAAAATATTTAATTAATCAAATTATGTCAAATTCGAGAGTACACACTATATAATAAGCTACCAATGATTAGGAATACACACAAAAAAAATTTCAAGCTCAAAATCAATTAATACAATATAATTTTAGTAATTTTAAATGCTTTAAAATCATAAATAAATATTTCCAAGAATTAAAAAATTTCAAAAAATAAAGGGCAATGAGTGGAATGCATAGGAAAGAATGGTGCATCAAAAGGATGCACAGGGAGTTTGCATGTGCCCCACACCCCTATCCTTGCGAGTAGGCTTGGCTCGAAGGAGCTATTCATTAGCCTCAAGTTCCAATCGGGTTGAATGCAAAACCTGGTTTTGTGCAATCAGGTTTTCAACCATTTCTCCTTCATTTATCAACACCAAAACATAATTTTAGTGTCATTGAAACTAGAATTTAATGATCTACAATACCCTCAAGAAATTTTCACAATTGTGAACAAAAAATTCAGGGCTTTGGATGAAAAATCGTGTAGTTTTCTTGAAATTTCTCTCTTGATTCTTAGTGGGAAAACACAATCTATATATCTATGGACTTAGAATAACATAATCTATAAAAGCTCTAACCTAATTTTGAAACTAATTGGTTAAAAATTTTAAATTTCAAATGTAGGGGAAAATTGGGTTCTGACAAAATTTGAAATTATCCATGATATTCTTAAACACACCCAATTCCAAGAATCATGAATTACAGCCACAATTAGGATTAGTTTGGCTTTGATGCCAATTGAAAGAAATTTTAGGGTTCATGTGAGACTTTCCTAATCCCAAGTATGGCATGTAACAATAGACAAGTAATCTAAAGAATTGGGTTTTTGGAATACCTGAAAATGTAAAAGATGATGACACCATCTTTGATCCTAAGTCTAACGATATGGGGAGAGAAAACTATGCCTATTCCACATCAGGTTCCTTTATAAAAATTTTGATGAGGCAACTGTACTCTGAGTCATGGAAAGGAATAAGGGCCTTTCTCTGTGTATATATAGAAATAGGTTAAGCCTACCCATCATGGCAAGCCCACACACAAGGCCCAATCGTATCCACTCATAAGCAGTGCTGAAAATAAGCCCAATAATATTGATCACAACTGCTTGGGCTTAATTAAGTTTACAATATGTTTCAAATGATTTGACATCCAATTAATCTGAGTTTTATGAACAAGATACAATATATATTATTGAATTATATTAGTCCACATAAAACAAAAAAATCTAACATACACAAAAATGTGTAAATAATTATTATAGGTATTTTTCAGATAATGTAAATTGGGCTGGCAAAGGCCCAATAGGAGATAAGTCCAACCAAAAAAGACCCAGACCATCCAAGAAACAGAAGTCGCTCAGCGAAGACACCAGCTCACTAGCCGCAAGCCTAAGACACAAGGCAAGGCCAAGACAGCAACCTCAGCTCACTAGAGATGAGTTCCAGTTCACTAGCTAAAGTAAGTCACTTAACAAATCCTCAAGTCACTAAGATAGTGACTCGAGCGTAAGTGTGGAAGCCTAGTCAGTAGCTGGTTGCACATATTCCCAGCCAACAGGTTAGCCCCCAAAATTGACACATTAGCCTCCAATAGTTCGACAATAATTTGCCCATCATTTGTTGCCCAATGCCAAGCATTAATTGCTCGCAACAGCAAAAATGATAGCCTTTCTATTTATCAAATTACACTTGTAACCCTCCCTACTTTTATAAATAAGAGGGTGAGATCATTGTAACAAATAAGTAAAAAAATTGCATGCAGACACTCTGCTGAATCAGTGAGAAAGCACTTGTACTGAAACTCTGTTGAACTAAATGTAGAAGCCACCGTATTACAGAAAATACAAACCACCATAAACGTAGGGGCCACATTGGCTTTAGCTGAACCACATTAAAAAGCTTTTGTGTCCATTGCTCTTCCTCTTTCTCATTCTCTTTCCTGTTAAAACGTATGTTATCAGCTTATAGTTCATGCTATTGAAGAATTGTTTGGGTTAACTAAAATTTGGGTTCACAAAACCAAATTTTACCGTCAATATTTTGGTGCTAGAAGGAGGGCCCCCAACTATGTTCTCTCTTTCTTTAGTTTACTATCTAGTTGCAATGGTAAGAGGAAGAACCACTTGAAGCTTTGATGTTGTCACTAGCCAACTTGATGGTCATATACAGTAATAAAAAGAAATGTTACCAGTTGGAGGTTTAGTCTTTCTTGCGACAGGCACCTCTGTCGCCTAAACAATAGGTGTTGCTGTTGGTATGGCACTTTTCACTCCCCATCAACTTGTTGCCTTCGACACCAATGGAGCTCAAGTATGGTTCAAGCATTAGGAAATGCTTGAAAACACTGTGGGAGAATTGGCCGATGTGGTGAGAGAATTAGCCCAGGCACAAGCCCAGGGCTCACAAAGGTAAATTGAAGTTGCTACGCCCAGAGAGGGACCCCAATAGCCCAGGGCCTAACAAGAGAAGGTTGTTAGAGAAAAGCATTGGTGGGATGGTTCTGTCCACTCATCCAACTCCCAGCTAAGATCAGAAGTTCATCGAGTTCTTGAAGACAATGAGGAAGATGATTAGCGACCTCAGAGCTCGCAATGAGAAAGAAGCTCAAGTGGGACCAATCAAGGGCACAGATCAAATTACTACTCATCAGGTCGAGGACACAACAGAAAGCATAAAACCTTATATTGCCACTCTAACACTTAGGAGGATGACAAAACCCATCGCACCACTAATCGATGCTTCGAGACTCAAGACCTAGTGAACAATGAGCTACTTCAGAAGGTGAAGCAGATAGAAAAAAGACTCGAGACTCAGAATAGCCAAGATACTTATGAGGAGAGGACGTTATTAACCTGGGAGATCAAAATAGAACCTCTTCCTTAAAGATTCAAAGTCCCTAATATCCTTTGGATGCATACAACCATTTGGATGCATTTAATATCCAAATGGACCTCCAAACTACAAACCCGCTAGTCAAATGCCATATCTTCCCTGTGACACTTGGGGAGATACCCAAGACATGGCTCAAAAGTATTCCTACTTGCAGCATTCATAGCTGGGATGAATGTCAAACAAAATTTCTTAACCACTATAAGGCATTGTAGAGGTAACTCATGCCATCTTGCCATCTCACAATGGTCTTTCAGTGAAGAGATGAATCACTAAAGGATTACATTGCTTGATTTAGACATGAAGTCTGCAATGTCAAGAACCTTTCAGACAAAAGCATCCTACAACCATTTTGATTGGGCTCCATAAGGACGGTAAGCTCTAGGAGAGCATATACAATTCTTCGGTAAAAGACTTGGGTGAGTTTTATGATCGAGCTGCCAAAGAAATAATGTGGGAAGAGACTTTCGGCATGAAGAAACCTAATCAGAAAGACAAGGTAGGTGGCTCCAATCGGGGCAAGAAGAGGAATAATGATGAGAGCAATAGAGGCAGTTAAAAGGGGTGTTCTGATGGCTAGGTCATGAAAAGGCCAAGGGTAAGCAACCACCACACCAGGGTCACTATGACAGCTACAGCATTCTATCAGACACCCCAGAAAGAATATTTGCAATAGAAAGGGACAGTAAGGACTTCGAGAAGCTGAAGCCCTTAAAAGTTCCCCTTGAACAAAGAAACAGGAATAAATTTTGTGCCTATCATAACAAAGTCAGGCATAATAATTCAAATTGCTAATCACTTAAAGATGCTATCAAGGACCTCATTAAGAGAGGTTGCTAAAGGGATTACGTGGTGTAGCCCTCTGAACAGTGGCCTCCACAACCTTACCAACCAACTCAGCATCAGCACCAACAAACTCCTAAACATGAGATGACACCTTCAATGAGGACCATATTCACCATTCACGGTGAACCCCATATTGTTGGAGCTTCAAAGAGGCCCAACAAGCGTTATGTGTAAGAGGCAGAACATGTCCTGCTTACAAGGTGTGATGTGTGATGAAGTTAGGGGACCAGCAAAGAAAGCCAAAATAAGCTCTAGTTGCATCACTTTTAGTAGCAAAGATGCTTGGGGAATACATTCTTTGCACAAAGACATTATGGCCATCTAAGCCAAAATTAGTAATGTTGAGGTACAGAGAATTATGGTAGACATGGGCAACTCAGTAAATGTGATGTATCGATAGTGCTTTGACCAAATGGGCATAAACCCCAACTAGCTCAAACCTTCCCCCAAAACCTCCTTTTGGCTTCACAGGAGATGCAGTAGTCCTAGGGGGCCAAATCAAGCTTCCTATAACCCTTGGAGATTCAGGCTGTCAAGCCACTACCTTGGCTAACTTTCTGATCATTGACTCTCCATTAGTGTATAATGTGGTATTGGGGTGACTAGTAATGAATGACCTAGACATGGTCATATCATCCAAAATACTCGCCATCAAGTTCCTAACCCAGAATGAAGTTAGATGTATACGAGGAGAGCAAGAAGTGGCCTGACGATGCTATAAAAACACAGTTGAAATAAGGGAAACGGGAAGGAAGATTAATGTGGTCTCTAGAAGAAAGCTGTGACCCATAAGCTCGACTAGCATAAACTATGACTTGGACCCTCATGAAGTGGATGTTGAAAGGATGATAGGTCTAATGGAAGAACTCGAGAAGGTTCAAGTCAGTAAGGTAGATGTTGAAAGATGCCTCAAATTAGGAAAGAATCTATCCCCAGGTGCAAAGATAAAGCTAATAGAGTTTCTCAAAGCAAATCTTAATGTCTTTGCCTAAAACCACAAAGACATGACTAGGATCTACCCGAAGGTCATGTTGCATAGATTAAATGTTGATCCTTGCCATAAGCTAGTTCACCGAAAGTAAAGGCTGATGACCATCAAATAGTATGAGGCATTAAAAGAGGAGGTGGATAAGCTCTTAGCAAATAAGTTTATCTGGAAAGCACACTATCCCACTTGGGTAGCCAATCCTGCTCTTGTAAAGAAAAAAAATGGGAAGTGGAGAACTTACATTGACTTCACTGACCTTAATAAGGCATGCCCAAAAGACAGCTTCCCTCTGTCAAGGATTGATCAGCTTGTGGATTCGATGGCAGGACATGAACTTCTAAGCTTTATGGATGCTTACTCAAGATATAACCAGATTCCCATGGCCCTGCAGGATAAAGAGCACACCTCATTCATCACTGACCACAGATTGTACTGTTATAAAGTGATGCCCTTTGGGCTAAAGAATGCAAGGGCAATCTATCAACAATTGGTGAACATGATGTTCAAAGATCAAATCGAAAAAATGATGGAGGTATACCTAAATGATATGTTGGTGAAGTTTGAGCAAGTCACCAACTATGTCTGCAACCTGGGGGAAATGTTTCAAATCCTAAGGAAGTACCAAATGAAGCTAAACCTACATAAATGTGTGTTCGAGGCCACTTCTAAAAAGTTTATCAGCTTCATAGTGCACAGCAGGGGGATTAAGGCAAATCCTGAAAAAATCAAAGCTTTCATTGAGATGAGATCCCCCACTGGGCCTAAAGATGCCCAGAGTTTGAATAGCTAAGTTGCAGTGCTAAGCAGGTTTATCTCCAAAGAAACAAATAAATGTGTCCCTTTCTTCAGCCTCCTAAAGAAGGCAAAGAGGTTCAAATGGACGCAACAATGCAAAGTTGCCTTCCAATAGCTCAAACAGTATCTTGGGTGAGCTTCTCTTCTATTGAAGCCAAAAGAGGGTGAAAAGCTAATCGTCTATTTGGGAGTATCCCAATACGCCCTCAGTGTGGCTCTAATGTGAGAAGAAGGTGGAGCTCAATTTCCCATTTACTACATGAGTAAAAGATTACTGAACGCGAAGACAAGGTATTCGCCTATGGAGAAACATGCCCACTGCTTGATAGTTGCCTCGAGAAAGCTGTGACCCTATTTCCAAGCACACAGCATAAAAGTCCTAACACAGATCCCACTAAAAAAAGTCCTATAAAAGATGGATGTCTCAAGACATCTCCTCAAATAGGTAATTGAGCTAGCTCATATTGAAATTGAATATAAGCCTAGACCAGTGACCAAAGGGCAAGCTCTAGCAGACTTCATAGTAGAATTCACTGGACCCATGCAAGAGAAAGTAGAGACTTTAGAAGTTCCAAGTTAGGAACTATACATCGACAGGTTATCAAGCGAACAAAAGACCGAGGTAGGGGTGCTCCTTATCAGTCCAGAAAAGCAAAAAGTCCTCTATGCACTAAGGTTCAACTTTCAAGCCATAAACAATAAAGCAAAGTATAAAGCTTTGTTAGTCAAACTCTAACTGGCCAAAGAGGTGTGAGCTGAAAGATTAAAAATTTTTAGTGAGTCTCAACTCGTTGTCTACCATATGCAAGGAAAGTACCAAACTCAAGGGTTAAAGATAACTACCTACTTACAGAGAGTTTAGGAATTACTAAGGTCATTTTAGCATTATGAGGTCAACCAAATATCGTGAACCCAAAATGCGCACGCTGATGCCTTGGCTTGCCTAGCCATGACCAAGGATGCTGACAATTGCCAAGATAACGGGTTCCCAGATGAACCTAATCTTGGACTATCTACAAAGTGATAAACTGTTAGAGGATAAGCTTAAGGCCAAAGATTGTGAGCTTAGGTGGCCAGATATTGCATCTATGACAATGTGTTGTACAAAAGAAGGTTCTCAACCCTACTTCTAAGATGTATAGATGGCCCTAATTACGATACCATCCTGGAAGAAATCCATGCTGGCCATTATAGAAACCACACTGGAGGGTTGTCTTTAGCGTAAAAGGCTCTCCAACAAGGATTTTATTGGCCCACGATGAAATAGGATGCAATCAAACTCATTAGGAGCTACGACAAATGTCAAAGATTCACGAAGATCCCATGAGCCTGCCAGCTTACCTATAGTAGATGGTTAGTCCATGGCCTTTATGAGCTGGGGCATGGACCTAATAGGATCACTCTCTACAGCTCGCAGAAATTGCAAGCATGTAATAGTGGCTGTAGACTACTTTACCAAATGGGCAAAGGCAAAGCAGCTCACAGAAATTTCTTCTGCAAAGATAGAAAATTATATGGAGTAATATCATTTGTAGGTTTGGGGTCCCCCAGCAAATTGTAACCGATAATGGGACCCAGTTAAATAGCGAGCAGTTCCTCAAGTTTTGTGATGATCTCAAGATTACAAAAAGTTTATTGGCCATAGATCATCTGTAGTCCAATGGGTACGTTAAAGCTATTAACAAGATCATCAAACAGATCTTGAAGAAGAGACTGGAGGCTAAGAAGGGAGCATGGGCAGATGAGCTACCAAAAATGCTCCGGGCTTATGGAACCACAGCCCATAACACTATAGGAGTAACTCCTTTCTTGATAGTATATGGATCCGAGGCAATGATCCTAGTAGACCTTGAGGTGGCATCACAATAGAGGATTACCTTTGTTCCGGAGGACAACAACCAACTACTCGCCACGAATAGAGCTCATAAAAGAGACAAGGGAAAAAGCTCACCTCAGGGTCACGACCTACCAACAACGGGGTTGCGAGATATTACAACTAAAGGGTTTGAGCTCGGAGCTACAAACCTAGCAACCTCATTCTACATTTTATCCTTCCTGGTGCTCACAAGGCCAACGAGGGGACTCTAAGGCCGAACTGGGATGGCCCGTACCTCATTAAGAAAGTTATTAACCATAGAGCTTATCATTTGGCAGACATGGATGGGACAGAGCTCCCTCAAACTTGGAATGCTGAGCATCTTTACCTATATTATTAGTAAAGATCCAAATTTTATAAATTATTCAAAAAATTGTAAGAACTTTTAAGTGTCCCTTAGATTCTCTATTTGAATTTGATTATTTTTGAATAAAGTTTCAATAAAATCTCACATGGGAAGCAAGCAATGTATCAAATGAAGAATGTTAGCAGGTTTGCAATTCATTGGGCCCTCATTTTTATAAAAATTTGCCAAGTCATTTGGAGTAGTCAATCATGAGACTGATAGAAAACAAATAAGAATGTCGTAAGAGTTTGTTCAATGTTCTATTCAATGGCACATGTTTGTGTAAAGTCCAAGAAATAGATACAAAGTTCAACAAGCAAATTCAAAGTTACAAAAATCCCAGTTTAAGAAGTCAGATGTTCAGGAGTTAGGCCTTCTAGGAGTAAAGGATTAGTAGAAGGAACAACAAGGCCACCTGTCACCTGATTTTTAGCGACTTCAATGATCTGCGAGTCATTCTTTCTTTGGGAATCACCCTTAACAGAATGAGCCTCAACCACAGACCTTACACCCTTTCTGGAAGACTTGACCTTAGTGGCCCTCTTCTTAAAGCATTCCAAAGCCTTAAGAGCCTCTTTACCGAAGAAGGAGAAGTCCAACTTCGGATGCTACTCCCATAGTGTGTAAAAAAAAGAGGCATTAGTTTTAGACTCTGCCTTGTTTGCTACTTTTGCAACTAGTAAGGCAGTCTCTACCTTGACTTTGGCAACCTCCTCCTTCTCAAGAGCAACTTCCTTCTTGGCCATCTTTAGCTCCTTCAAAGCATCCTCAGCCCACTGCTCTGCTATCCTTGGTCGCTGCTTTGCCAACCTAGCTCATTGTCCGTTACATTGCCCATTTAGCACATTTGTGAGCCAGATCTAGGTTGATCCTTGCTTTGGTTAGATTGTTAATTATCCTGTTAAGGTTTAGTGCAATGACTTCATGATCTATCACTTCACGAGATAAGATAGCCTCAGCATCCTTGACCTTTTCCCTCAACTCCAACACTTCAATAGTGACAACAACCTCCTCATCCATGAGTTTTGCCTTCTCCTTATCCTAGGTTTGGAATGCCTTATCCAGCTTCATCATTGTTAACAAGTTCTGAAGAACCAAATAGACAAATTAGATTACAAAGAAAGTAGAAGAACTGGGATAAAAAGATTCCACTTACCACTAGGTTGTAATGAGATGTGTATCCCACCAACCCCCAGTGATGAAATCCTCAGACTCCAACACTTAGATCCTGTTGGGAGGACCCAGGATCATGTCAACATTGTCCAGAAAGATGTTGAGGTACTCCTTTATCTTAGAGCTGGCCCGGTAGGTTACTCAATGACTTTGACCTCTGGCATCACTCACTTACGAGCAGCAACCTTCTTTTTCCCCTTATCCATTTTTTATTTCTTAGCAGGGGGCCCAAAGGAGGTAGTGACATCGGCTGCAACAATCACCTTGGGCTACGAGGTAGGAATAGACTCTTGTGAAGGAGTTATTGCCAAAATCAAGGGTTGGCTCTCAACAATAGGAGCCATGTCAGCATCTAGGGCCAATGTGGTCTTGTCCTTATCAAGGTCAGGTGGTGGCATCTTAAGGATGAGTTTCTTTATGTTCTCATAATCCTTGAAATTTATTGGACCGACCTCCTTCAACTAGTGGATTCCTATCTCTCTTGTAGGCTTAGCATTTAGAGCCAAAGCAAGCTTCTGTGAATAGAGGGGACTCTTATCAAATTGCAAATCATTTTCAAAGACGTCCATGGCTATGATCTTGTTCAACACCTCGAGCTCCCCAGCCTCGATGGTTGGATGCTTTCGGTCCCATCTACAAAATAAGACAAAAGTTAAAATCAAATAAGCAAATGAGAATAAGTCATCAAACTCTTGTGTCCTCAGTTCACTCATCGAGAATAAGGATAAAATTGAAATTTTTGAGGTCGCGCAAGGATGGACACGAGATATAAAACTAACGAGTTTTATAATTTCCTACATTGGATTTCCCTTTGGCATCCCTCTATGGCAATATCTTCTTATACTCAGTCAACCAAGCTTAGAGATAATATATCCCATCCGACGAGCTCACGGTCCTAATGCTATACAAGTAGCAAAAGACCTTGACTGACTGTGGTGGGAGATTATTCTTCAAGTATACTAATGCCAAGGAGATAAGCTGGGCATAAGAGTTAGGAGTAAGCTGGAATGGGTTAAGTTTAACTTTATTCAAGAAGTTAACAATATATGGATGCATTGGAAACCTTTGCCCAGCGATAAGGTGCGAAAAGCTGATGGCAATGAACCATCGAGGTAGATAAGGAGCATAATTGTCCATGGAGGGCACCATGACGTGACATCCCTGATGGAGCGATATGTCTAGATAGTGGTTAGGAGCTCGCGGTAATGGATAAATGAAACATGCTGATTAAACACTTGGCGATCGGACAGTTGTTAACTTGCAGCGGCCTCTTGACCTTCAACGAGGTCTGAACAAGCAACAAAGTCCCCAATGATCTCACCACTCCTCGAGGTTGCTTCATTGAGATGTCATGCCCACTGTGCCAGAAAGCTGAGCTTGTCATTATTCCCTATTCGGTGACACCGACATCCATGACTTGTTCCATCTACAGAAAGGAAAAAGAATGGTTAGGTCATAACAAGCAGACCACACCCAAAGAATTGAGGCTAACACTTTCCTATACTATAGCCCATGTGCACCTCAGGTCACTACATCTAAGACATGGACTTCAAAAGACAAAGGGGACTCAACGGTTGAACCACGAATCCAGAAAACAAACATAAGACTCAAAACGATAATTAGAAATCCTAGAATCTATTAACAGAATAACCAAATAAATTGAATTGGGCAAAAAAAATGCACAAGCAAACAACTTCAGCCAATATTGAGATTTTTCAGCCATAAGAAGATAAGTCTCACAAACTATGAAGCAAAGAAGTTCAGAAACCACAAGCTAAAGAGGGAAATACTCACCATGATTACCAGAAGTAGAAAGTCTGAAGATGCGTTCAGAAGTGTTTTCCAGTGAGTAGAACCCAAAAAGCAACTGGGGAGTTAGAATAGCCGACAGCAGCACATAGTAGTGAATGATCGTAGGATTTGGCAAAGAGAATGAGCAAGAAGAGCTTGAGAGTTTCAAGTTTCAAATGACATATGAGAGGGAGAAAAGAGTCTCTTCAGCTTATATGACATACAGTGCCATCGTTAGATCTAGAAACCCATCAGTTACCCATGATCTGATGGTCCTACGAATGCCAAAAGCAAGTTGACAATAGCATGGCACACACAACTACAAAAGGCAGGAGTAATTATGACAGACTAGTGGCAGAAATCGAAGAGTCATAGACAAAGTGAGCAGGAGCATGCCAAACGATTCACAAGATTGCAAATCACAAGTGATGGACCATAACTCCTAACTTATCCTACGTCCAAGAAGTGCTTTATGCACCAAACTCTTGTCCAAGCTATGTCCAAGAAGTGCCTTTGGCATCAAACTCTTACATGGACCATACCAAAACCCTACGTCTAAGAAGTGCTATCCACGCACTAAACTCTTACATAGGCCACATCCAAAAGTGCCATTGACACCAAACTCTTACGCTAACGATACCAAAACTCCACGTCCAAGAAGTTATAGCCACACACTAAACTCTTGCATGAGCCATATCCAAGAAGTGCCTTCAGTACTAAACTCTTGCACTGACAATACCAAAACTCCACGTCCAAGAAATGCTAATCACGCACTAAACTCTTGCATGAGCCACATCCAACAAGTGCCTTCAGCACCAAACTCTTGCGCGCACAATACCAAAACCCTACGACGAAGAAGTGCTAGCCACACACCAAACTCTTGTATGGGCCGTGTCCAAGAAGTGCTTTACGTACCAAACTTTTGCGAGGGCTAGGTCCAAGAAGTGCCTTTTACACCAAACTCTTGCGCAGACAAAGACGTATCCATGCGACCTATCTGGGCATTCAATCCCATACCAGTGAAAGCACTCAAGCACTCTGGTGCTCAGACTTATGGCCAACAATGGCACTCTGGTGCTTAAATTTATTGCTAACTAAGATGAACTAATACGATCGATTGGTTATCTAACATGACATATATCCTTTAAGTCATGATTTATTGACTAAAATCCATTCATATAAATTCAATTAATATTATCTGAGGTCGATTGACCTAAGAGCACTCATTTTATCTAACGATTACCAAGTTATGGTTTGTAGGGACTTATTTATATAGCCAGCTATGACCTACTAAATTGCTAATGTTGCATGCTTGGGAAAAACAAGAAATAAAATGTAAAGTTTCACTACAAAACCCCTTTCAATAAGGTAAATTTATATGAAAGATTAAGGGCACAAATTAAAATAAGCCTATAGTTGACTAAGAAAGAGCTAAATCCCAATAAACCATAGGATCCATGAGCAGGCCAAGCTACTTCAACCCTTCCTCAACTTCCATTCGAAGCTAACAGATTGTCCAACTTGAGCATCCCCGAGGTGCTTGTAGTGAGAGAAATAGTATTTAAGGCAAGTAGAGTGGCTACACAAGTTTTTGCTAGCCTTTATAAGCAAGGAAAGCATCCTTCAACTTTATCAAGCTACCTGAGGCCTTAAAGACATCCGGTGCCACTGTGTAAAGAGACAAAAGAGCACAGCCAAAAAGGTTGAACTGTAACAAGCTGCAAGGCCAGTAAGCAAGCTAGACAATTCCAACTCCTCTATCCTATCCTCCTCCCAAGCTTAAAGCTCCACCCTTAACCTTGCAACCCTTGGGCGCTTGAAAAAATCAAATAGTAAACTTGCCAAAGTACAAAAGAACAAAAAAGGGAGGAGCTAAACTTGTTAGCACCATGAGGAGGTTATGAAAAAATTCCTAAAATCCTCAAAGAGAAATACCTCGTGGAAGCCTCATGCAGTAGGCCATTCATGCCTCACAGTCTTATGCAGCAAATTATACAAACCTCAAAGTGCATTGTCGAAGGCTGGAGCTTCAGAAATATGGAGGGCTCAATCAATGTACCCATCTGGTTATTCTTTGAAGCAAGGAAGGAGGCTTCTCATGCCTTATGTAGATTAGTTCGACCTTACAGAAGAGTCCAGAGGATATCTGACTATTCTTGATCAAACAGTCCAAAGGGAAACAAGACTGCCATACCAACGACTATAAAACATATATAGTAGAAGGCATGGCCTAGTGCAGGTGAAGCAAAAGATTGAAATCTGAAATGACAACATGACAAACTGAGCACAGAGGCTTGACAATGTTGTAGACTGCATGAGAAGACTTTACCAGCAAACTACAACTCCCAGTCTATAAAGTGAACTGAGAGTTAGGGGCTTATGTTGTGGGTATTTTTTGGACAATGTAAATTAGGTTGGCAAAGGCCCAACAGGAGATAAATCCAACCAGAAAAGGCCCAAACCATCCAAGAAACTAAGGTCACTCAACAAAGACACCAGCTTACTAGTTACAAGCCCAAGATGTAGGGCAAGGCCAATACTGCAATCTTACCTCACTGGAGATGAGTTCTAGTTTGCTAGCTGAAGCAAGTTGCTCAAAACATCCTTAGGTCGCTAAGATAGCGACCCAATCATAAGTATGGAAGCCCAGTGATGCGGGCTATCGATATCGATCAAATTAGAAATTTATAAAACTGAGTTACCTAACTACTTGTAGTATATGAAAACCCAGGTTGAATCCAAAGATCATTTATTAGATTATATCAATCAATTAGGAGCTGGAAAGTAAGGGGGAGTTGGCAAAAATTAAACTAAGCTAAACTACACTAACATGCAATGCAGAAATAAAAACACAACAAAATAACATGTAACTAGCCAAGAGAATCAACTTGAGATCAATGCATCCTAGATCACTAAATGTTCATTCAATTGTTGTTAATCATAACAAGGATCCTTGAAATGATTAATAAGTTTTATGCAAAACTCAGCCACAAGCAATTCATTAAGATCTCAATGTATTACTTAATTTTCCTATCCTCTTCTAAAGTGATTATCAAGATCTCAATAACCATATCAATATCTAAATCAAATGGATCCATTTAAGTGGGATATTGGAATAAAAATAGAGAGGAAAAAGGAAAAAAGTGGCTAGCAATTGAATATAAGAATGAAAGAATTAAACCTCAACATTAATCTTCAAGTGTCAACCCTTGGTTGGTTACATGATTAGCCTTCCATGGAGGCTAAAAAATACATAAAAGAGGGGAGCAAAATCTTGTTCTCTACCTCCCAAAAATACTATCCTAAAACACACTAAAAACTCAATGAAAAAATTGAAGCAAAAGATTCTAAGCATAATGATTTTATCCAGGTCAAAAGAAGAGAAGCTAGTTGCATAGGTATGTCGGCATGATGGCTAGTCTTGTTGGTAGCCTCTGCTATTGCATGTTAGGGGCTCAATGCAGACTAATTTCCCTCCTTTTCCTACTCTCTTTTGGGTCTCTTACTAGCTAGTTGCGGGCTGGAGCAAAGGGTGTTGCATTAGGCTCAAGCTCATGTCAATTGGGCCTTGAAAGTCTAATTTTGCAAAGCCCATTTTCGTAGCATCTCTACCCCTAAATTGCAGCTCAGTTTTGAAGCCCAATTTGATCTTGTTAGCTTAAGAAGTATTCAGAGAAATTGTGTCTTTATGTGTTAGCTTCCATTTGGGATTTGTTTCACCTTATTTAGACCTCTGTAGCTCAAGTTATGATCTAGTAAATATTCGGAGGTCAGGCTACCTAGATAGGGCTGAGACAGTATTCTGATTCTAAATTTAGCTCCAATTTTGGAAGAACAATTGTGTGATTCAGCTTTTGTAGTCTTCATGAAAGTTGTAGATCTATCTCTTAGCTTTCCTGGAAGATAAGAATCAAATCAATTGGATAAGTGTAGCTAGAGATACATCCAGATTACAAAAATTGCTCAAACTGGCCAATTATGCAGAATTTTGTAAAATGAATCCAATTGACTTCAAATCATAAATACACACTAACACAGCTGGAAGTAAATCATTTTGGCCCTTAAAATGCTA
>JANHAO010007014.1:0-20631 GCA_026873985.1 Saraca asoca
CAATGCTTGATTCATCCTTTTAGTCTTGGCTCTAGTCATGGGACCTCTAATTCCATGCAAGGGATCTTTAGGATGCTTGGTCAGACCTCTATCATTCACCTAGTGTGGCCTAACATATTTCCACCTTCTATGCAATGGCAACAATAATAGGGGTAGTGGATAGTAATGAGTAGTGAAAAAATTAGTGGAGTAAAAATATTTTTTCTTATTTTTATTATTTTAATAAAAATTAATTTATAGGGTCTTATCCTTCACTTTAAGGGATGCATAGCCTTATACTGCATTTTATATATAACAAAGATTGTATAACTTATTTTATACTATTAGACCTTATACCAAATGAGTCCTTAATGTAAACCCCAAACATAACTTTGCCCAGAATTTTGATGAAATTTATTGACATAGAACAATCATCATCATAAGGATTTATAAAATTAATAAAGGTGGTTTTATCAAGGAATATTTGTAAATTCATATTTTTCTTCCTTAGACTTCAAGGACTCTGGATAGTGGCAAGCATCTTCAACACAACTCATGAAACAACTCTAATTTGATCTTGTATTACAGGATTTGGATTTAAGCTAAATGGATTTAGGCCGAAAAATGTTGACCAGCTAGACATAATTAACTAATAAAGGCTTTAATGCATTTTTGGTCCTAAAAAATGTAAATTGGGTGATTTTGGTCCCTCTAATTCATTTTACTATATTTTGATCCCCTAAATATTTAATTTGTTTAATTTTAATCCAAACTTAAGTTTTTATCCAAAACTTAGTAGAAGTTGTTGACATGGTCATTTCTCTTTTCTTTTTTCCTTCTCTCCCAAGTTTTTCCTCATCTTCTTCTTGCAAACTCATCCTTCTCCTCTCATATCAATAATTGATTATCAACATCCAAAAAATCCAACAAAACCCACAACAAATGGAGGAGAATGATTCAATTTGAGAGGAAATAAGGTCGCAAACAAAAGAAAAAAATGTTCATAGAAATTATCATAATATTTAATCTTTTAAGATAAACTAAACCCATATAAAAATTTGAGTTTCCTAATCATCGCAAGCAAAGAGCCAAATAAAATGAAAATCCAAATGATATTAAGATCATTTTTTTTTAATCAAAACAAGCTTAAAATAACAAAAATTAGATACACAGGTTGAACCTTATATTTCAAAATCGAAGGTGAATTCTTCTTGAAGATAATGTGCAAAAAAACTTAAGGGAGATAATTAGTAATTGCCTAAATAATTTTAAAGCCTATTCTTTTATGTTTTAAGCAAAATGGCCAAAATGAATTGAAAAATCTATCAAATTAAGTTACAAAAATTATTGATGAACATTTTCAAGAAATTTTTTAAAAGGGTAGTTTAAATTATAGTGAAAAAAAACTTGGTATGACTAAAAAATGGTTCTTTTGTTGACACTCAAATTCTCAGCAAAGGTTTTAAAAAGATCAAAACTTTAAAAGCAAATGAAAAATGCAAAGCCAAACCTTGAACTAAAACTCCTTCATATTAAGCCAAAACTCAAATCAAAATAGAAGCTAATTATCACTACTTCATAACTAGAAACTCCTCAACCTGGGTTTGTAAAGAAAGACAGTTAAAAGGATAATGCAACCTCATTAATAGGGTAGCCTCACTAGCTAGTATGACTTGAGCTCATCAAATGACACAACCTCATCAGCATTGTCCCAAAAATTAGCAAGCTTTTGCTCAATGTCATCACTCATCGTCGATTTGCTACACCACCAATTGACTTCAACTCCATCATGTTGCTTCCATTGATTTAGGACAAAATAAGTTAGGAATTAAGAATAAGGAAGTTAGAGATTTTACTTGCAAATAAATAGGCAAGCTAGAAATTAAAAGCCAATAATAAAATATCACATCATATTAATTTAGATCACATCAAATAAGTTAGGCCATGTTAACATCTCTAGGTTAAAAATTTGACGAAAAGTTAAGTTTGAATTTGTTATGGGTGAAATCTAGTCTCACAAAATAGATAAGCAGAAGCCTGACGAAAGTTGAGAACTAGAAAAAGAAGTTTAACTCGCTAAGGTTGCACCACCTTGCTAATCGTGAGATTGAGATGCAACGAAGCCAAAGGCTAGAGAAATAGCTCGTCAAGAAATGAATTGTCCCACTCGAGCTCACCTTGCCAAAAGCAAAGTCGATCTCGCTGAATGAAGGCTAGCAGTGACCCCGAGCCAAGCATCTCAACTCGCGAGGACAAGCACATTACCCAACAAAGACTTAGCGAGATAGAGTACCAGACAAGCTTACGTTAACTCTTAGCCCTAGCAGACAAGAAGGGGCCACCCATAGAAAGCTACATGCAGAAGCCGATTTGTAAGAGTTTATATTGTCTTGTACAATTAATGCTTAATGTAATGTATTTACAATATGCAAAATTACAATTATAACCTCCTACCTTCTATAAACAGAATGGGGAGGATCCTTGTAGAATAGGCTAAATAGGCTAAGACAGATTACTGAAACTCTGTAAAAATTTTCTGCAAATTAATACAAGTTACAGTGGATGTAGGGGCCTGTACTACCTGGTTTTAGCCAAACCACATTAGAAATATTGCATGCATTGCTGCTCTTCCTCTTCACCATCTTCATCTTCTTATTTATTACCTGAAGGTAGTTTAGGGTTCAAGAATCGATCTCAGTTGATAGGAATTTGATAGAATTAGATTTCACCATTAACAGTTTGGCACTAGAAAGAGGGCCCATCTACTTTCAGATTTCTTGATTTCTTCTCTCTATAGCTGCAATGGTAAGAGGAAGGATCACCAAGAGTTCAAACATTCTAATTGATTAGCTGGTAGATGTTCCTACTATCGAAACTCATCTTAGCCTACTGCTGTCCCTAAAACTGAAGAGGCACAAATGCCTCATCAATCCCTGCCAGTGCTTGAAAACATGGTGAGAGAGTTAGCTAAAGCTGTTAAAGTGCTGACACAAGCACAAGCTCAAGGTGCATAAAGGCAAGAGGAAATCATAGCATAGCTCTAGTAGCTACGTGAAGAAGCCTAGAAAGAAACTCTCTAGGGGCTCACAACAAGCTGAGAGCTCTAGCCCATGATCCAAAGTGCAGGACCCAATAATGAAAGAAGTTCTTCAAAGGCTAAAATAGTTAAAGGAATGCCCCCAGTCTCAAAATAATCAATCTTACCATGAGGAGAGTTTGTCATTCTCTCTGGAGATTGAAATGCAGCCCCTTCCACAAAAACTCAAGGTCCCTGTGATCTCATTGTATGATAGGAACAGTAATCCCTACGACCATCTGGATGCATTCAATGTCCAAATGGACCTTCAAACGACTGATTCTCTGGTCAAATGCCACATCTTTCCAACCACATTAGGAGATATACCTCAAGTATGATTCAGAAGCCTCCTGGCTCATAGCGTCAATAGTTGGAAAGAATGTCAAAGGAAATTCATTGACCAGTACTAGGCATTAAAGAGGTAGCTCGCGCCCCTTTGCCACCTCGTAATGATCTTTTAATGAAGGAATGTATTGCTAAAAGATTATGTAGCCAAATTCAGGCAAGAGGCCAATTCTATAGAAAATCCCTTAGAGGAGAATATCCTAATAGTGATCTTCGTGAGACTCTACAAAAATGGAAAGTTGTATAAAAGCTTGTACAAGTCCCTAGTGTAAGACCTCACTAAATTCTACGAGTGAGTCACCAAGCAAATCCAATGGGAGGAAACCTTCGGCATAAAGGAACTTAAGCATACGAGCAAGATGGCCAATGCTCCCCAAAGCAAAAAGAGGGTGAAGAGAATCAGAATAACAACTCTATTGACCAGCCCATGAAGAGGGCCAACAGTGCGCGACCTCAGCATTGAGGTCACCACGAACGCTATAGGATCCTGTCTATCATGCAAGATAGGATCTTTACCGCACAAGACAAGGAAGACTTTGGAAAGCCAAAACCTTTTTGGACTCCTGGCAAATTCGGGAGCAATAAAGACAAATCCTATGCCTATTATAATGAGATTGGGCATAACATCTCAGAATGCTAGGCTCTAAAGGCTGCTATAGAAGATCTCATCAGGAGAGGTCGACTACAGTATTATATGGCAAGGTTGTCAAAATAGCAAGCTCAACATTCTCAGTGAATCACTGATCGAGAGCAAGAGCCCTCTGTTAGAACCACATTTTGATCTTGTAATGTTATACTAAAGTTAATACAAGTATTGAGATTTTGTCTGAATACCCCAATAGAATGCTACACAAAAAGAAAGCTATTCTATATTGATTGATATTATTGCTAACTAGCTAGCTGAGGTGCGAAGGCACTATTAAACACTCAAAATCCTACAAAGAGCCATGAGCTCGTTGAGATGCAAAGGCACTATTAAACACTTGAAATCCAGCAAAAAGCCATGAGCTTGTTGAGGTGTGGAGGCACTATTAAACACTCAGAATCTAGTAAAGAGCCATGAGCTTGCTGAGGTGCAGAGCCACTATTAAACACTCGAAATGTAGCATAAAGCTATAAGCTTACTGAGGTGCGGAGGCACTATTAAACACTCAAAATCTAGCAAAGAGCTATGAGCTCGCTAAGGTGTGGAGGCATTATTAAACACTCGAAAACCCAGTAAAGAGCCGTGAGCTCACTAAGGTGTGGAGGCACTATTAAACACTCTAGTCCAGCAAAGAGCTATAAGCTCACTAAGGCACAAGGACATCAAAATAAACTCAATTACTTGCCCACTAGGTAACAAGATTGCTATGGTGCAATCAGTAAAATGCAGCTCTCATGCGACTAAATAATCGTAGTTTGCATGTGATCCCTTTTTCCAATCACAGCTCTCGCATGCAACCTACCTGAATATTACTTATTGACTACAAGGGCATTCAGATGCCAAAATTTATTAAATATGGCCAATTGGTCATTTGAATGTCTTATTTAGCTATGCTTTATAGGAACATGCATTATTATCCATAGTATACAAAGCAGCATTCAAGAGTTACAAAGAAAACTTATTCATTAAAGGCCTCATTCAATGAGGTAAATTTACATCAGAAGATAGGAAATACAAAATTAAAAGCATAAAGCCTACAACTATTGCTTCTATAAGGAAGGAGAGAGCCAACTCTTGAGAGATGAACTCCAACCAACCAAAGGATCGATAAGCATGACTACTTCTCAATCTTCTTCTTCTTATAGCCCTCCTCAGCCAATGACTCCTTTCCTAACTCATGCCCAGAGCAACTCAAAAAATGTGTGGGAGTCTAGCTAGCAAGGTTGAATCTCATGGCAGAACCATAAGGAGATAATCCAAGATCTACACAAGACTCCCCAGCAGCCAACCAAAAGAGTTATGCAGGGAAGTCACGTGTAACAGGCCATTCATGCCTCCTAATCTCCTACAATAGGCCATGCACAACTCAAAGCGCTTCATCAGAAATTGAACTATCAAAAATATGGGAGGCTTAACTAAAGCATCCATCAAGCCATTTCATGAAGAAGCAAGAAGAGCTTCTTAGGCTTTATAAACTAGTCTGATTTCAGTAGAAGACCTAAAGGATAATTGACTATTTTAAATTAAACGATCCAGAGAAAACAAGGCTACCATGCCAACGGTCATAGATTACTCATAGTAAGAGGTATAGCTTAAAGCAAATGAAATGAAAGAATTGAAGTCTAAAATGACAATGTAATAAAGCAAAGATTTTGACTGCTCAGCAAAATTACAATTCCCAATCTAAAGAAGTTAAGAACCAACAAAAGAAGTTCAGTTTGCTAAGGTTGCACCACCTCACTAATTGCGAGGTCAAGATGCAATGAAGCCAAAAGCTAGAGAAACAGCTCGTTGAGAAATGAACTGGCCCGCTCAAGCTCACCTCACCAAGAGCAAGGTCAATCTCACTGAGTGAAGGCTAGCAGCAATCCCGAGCCAAGCATTTTAGCTTGCAAGGATAGGCACATTGCCCAGCCAAAGGCTTAGTGAGATAGAGCACTAGACAAGCTTATGTTAACTATTAGCCCTAGCAGACAAGAGGGGCCTGCTCGTAAAAAGCTACATGCAGGAGTTTATATTATCTTGTACAATTAATGCTTGATATAATGTATTTACAACATATAAAATTATAATTGTAACCTCCCACCTTCTATAAATAGAAGGGGGAGGATCCTTGTAGAATAGGCTAAGACAGATATACTGAAACTCTATAAAAATTTTCTCCAAATTAATACAAGTTACCGTAGACGTAGGGACCTGTACTACCTAGTTTTAGCCAAACCATATTAAAAATATTGCATGTCATTGCTGCTCTTCTTCTTCACCATCTTCATCATCTTCTTCATTACCTGAAGGCAGTTTGGGGTTCAAGAATCAGTTTCAATTGACAAGAATTTGGTAGAACCAAATTTCACCATCAATAGAATTCAAATCAAGCAAATTAAATATTTAAAGGGCCTAAATTGAGTAAAATGAATTAGAGGGACTAAAATCACCTAATTTATATTTTAGAGGGACTAAAAATGCATTTACACATTAATAAAAACATCAAATCAAGGCTTACCCTAAAACACAAAAATAACCCATTAGTTGTGGCTAATATAAATTTTAAATATCCTTTTGTTGAACTTATGTTGTTGTCTCATGGGGTTTTGAATAATTTATACTTTTGTAAATTTTAAATTACTATATGTGATTTATTTTACTATTTAATGTAGAATTTATTTTAATTAGTTTTTTTAATGTTATAAAAACCTTGTATCCTATTATTGTGAATGTTAATTCCATAATATAAGGTATATTGTGAACGTTAATTCCAATAGGTATATTATTGATATAAGTTAGTTACATTGAGTCAAATTAATTACTACAAAGGGTAATATCTACAAGTTATGCATTTCATTTTGAGTTTTTGCATTTATTAAATAGCTTAAATAGGTAGTATCAAGTCCATAGTTAATCTAATAGACAAGGTTAGGATTGAAGATCTTAACATAATTAAATAAATTAGCACAAGTAAGGATTGAGAGGTATATTCATAACTTGGAATTGGCACAACATGAATGGCCTACTCTATTTGTGGGGTCCATCCAAGGGTTTATTATTAAGTAAAATAATATATGCTTAATTTTAATTATTCTAATATAAAAATTGATTTGTATTTAGTACTTATTGATGGTAAATTTTGGTTTAGTGAACCCAAATCTTAGTTAGCCTGAACAGTCCTTCAATACCCTAAACTGTAAGCTGATAATACCAATTCTAACAAGAAAAAGAATGAGAAAGAGGAAGAATAATAGACACAGAAGCTTTTATCATGGTTTGGCTAAAGTCAATTTGGCCCCAACATCCACAGTGATTTTTATTTGCTATAATACGGTGGTTTCTCTATTTAGTTGAACAGAGTTACAATATCAGTACTCTCTCATTATGTAAGCATTCTCTCATTGTATCTGTAGAGTATTTGCATACAATTTCTTACTTACTTACAATGATATATCCCTTCCCTATTTATAAAAACTAGAAAAGTTACAAGTATAATTTAACAAATAGCAAAATGATTATTTTTGCCATTGTGGGCAATAAATGCTTAATGGGTAATAAATGCTTGGCATTTCATTATCGGATTTTAGAGGCTGATGTGTCAGTTTTGGGGGTTAACTTGTTGATTGGGAGAATGTGCCTTTAGGTGTTAACTAGACCCCGGCATTCCATACATAATCCTTGAGACAGCTCATTGAGCAGTCCGAGCTCGTATTGAGTGATTTGCTCACTGTGTTGGTGGGTCTAGCAAGCTAGTCCAACCAGGTTTCCTTGAAGATGACTAGGGTAGCATGCTTCACTTGGTGAGATGAAATTCATCCTCAGTGAGCTAGAACCTGTCTTAGTCTCGTTTTACATCCCAGGCTTGCAGCTAGTGAGTTAATGCCTCTATTAAGTGATCTCTGTTGTTGGGTGATTTAAGCCCTTTCGGCTGGACTTAGCTTCCTATTAGGCTTCGATCAGCCTATGTTGCAATGTCCAAAAAATACCTATAACATCAGCCCCTCAATTCTTAGTTTGCCCTATGGACTAGGAGTTATAGTTTGCTGGCCGAATCTTTGCTTGCAATCTGCGATGTCAAGTCCTTCAACTATAGTTTGCCATATGGTCAAAGTCTTCATTCACAACCTGCTATGTTTTCATTTCAGGCTTCAATCTTTCACTTCATTTGTACCAAGCCATACCTTTCACAATTCACATTCCACAGCTATTAGTGTGGCAATCTCACTTTCTTCTAATTGTTCGATCTAATACAGCTGCATACCCTTTGAATTCTTTTGTGCAATCGAATTGTTCTATTTAAGGCATGAGAAGCATCCTTCCTTGCTTCAAAGAATAACTAGATGGGTACATTAACTAAGCCTTCCATATTTTTAGAGTTTTGGCCTTCAGTAAAATGCTCTAAGGTGTGTATGGTCTGCTGCATGGGATTGCGAGGCATGTATGACCTGCTGCATATGGTTACCATAGGGCATTCCTCTTTAAGGACTCTAGGAATTTCTTTATGACCTCTTCATGGTACTAAGTTTAGTTTCTCCCTTTTTACTCTTTTGTCCTCTAGAGAGCTTACCATTTGGTTTTTTCAAGCACCTAAGGGTTATAAGGCTAAGGGTGGAGCTTTCAGCTTCGGAGGAGGACAGGAAAGAGGAGCTGGAACTATCAAGCTTGTTTGCTGGCCTTGCAACTCATTGGAATTCAAGCCTTCCAGCTCTATTTCTTTACCTCCTTGCATGGTGACGTTGGATGTCCTTAAGCCTCTAAGTGGCTTGGTAAAGCTAAAGGATGCTTTCCTTGCTCAAGAGGACTAGGGAAAACTTGTGTAGCCACTCTGCTTGCCCCAAATATTGTTTCTCCTACTTCAAGCACCTCAGGGATGTTCAAGTTGGATAGTCCTCCAACTCAAGTGAAAGTTGAGAAAGGGTTGGAGTAGACCAGCTGCTTGTGGATCTTGTGATTCGTTAAGATTCAGTTCTTCCTCAGTTTACTATAGGCTTATTTTGATTTGTATCCTTGATCCTTCATGTAAATTTGCCTTGTTGAAAGAGGTTTTGTATGAAGCTTTGCATTTTATTTCTCATTTTTCCTAAGTATGCAATATTAGTGGTCTAGTAGGTCACAGTTGACAACATAAATAAGTCTCCGCAAATTATAACTCAGTAATCGTTAGATAAAATAAGTGCTCATTAGGTCAATCAACCTTGGATAATATTAATTGAATTTATATGAATGGACTTCAGTCAATAAATAATGACTTAAAGGATATGCGCCATGGTAGATGACCAATCGGTCACATTAGCTTATCTTAGTTGGCAATAAATTCGAGCACTAGAATGTCATTATTGGCCATGAGTCTGAGCATTAGAGTGCTTGAGCACTTTTGTTGGTATGGGATCAAATGCCCATATAGGTCACACAAATGTGCCTTTGTCTGCACAAGAGTTTAGTGCCAAAGCCACTTCTTGGACGTGGCCCACATAAGAGTTTGGTGCATAAAGCACTTTTTGGATACGGAGTCTTGGTATTACCTATGCAAGAGTTTAGTGCATAAAGCACTTCTTGGATGTGGTCCACACAAGAGTTTGGTGCATAGTTAGCACTTCTTGGACGTGGGGTGAGTTGGGAGTTTTGGTCTGTTACTTGCAATCTATAATCCAGTGGGTTGTTTGGCATGTTCCTACTCACTTTGTTTGTGACTCTTTGATTTTTGCAATTGGCCTATCATAATTACTCCTGCCTTTAGTAAACATGCATGCCATGCTATTATCAAGTTGCTGCTAGCATTTATTGAACCATTAGATCATGGGTAGCTGATGGGTTCCCAGATCTAATAGTGGCACTATGTGTCATATAAATTGAAGGGGCTCTTCTCTCCCTCTCACTTGCCATTTGAATCTCAAAACTCCCAAACTCTTCTTGTTTGTTCTCTTTGCCATTCCCTACAACTGATCACTATTGTCTATTGCCATCAGCGTCGTTCCAGCTCTCCAGTCATTGTTTGGATTTTGCTTACTAGAAAACACTTCTGCATACATTTTAGGACCTTCTGCTTCGGCTAATCATGATGAGCCTTTCTTTATTCAATTTGTGGTTTCTGCATTTTCTTGTTTTATTGCTTGTATGAGACTCGTTTGCTTATGGTTGAAACATCCGAATGCTGGCTAAAATTGCTTCCATGTACATTTTCCTTTCACCTAGTTTGGCTTATTTGGGTAATCTACCATTAGACTTTAGGGTTTTCAATTACTGTTTCGAGTCTTGTGTTTGTTTTCTGGATTTGTGGTTCCATCATTGAGTCCCCTTTGTCTTCCACAGTCTGGGTCTTAAGTGTGGTGACCCGAGGTGTGTGTGACCTATCACATAAGAAATCATTAGCCTTAGCCTTTTGGGTAGGGTCTGCTTGTAGCAACCTGATTATTCCCCTTTTTCTTTTATGTAGATGGGCGTAGGTCATGGGCATCGACGTCACCAACTAGGGATCAATGACAAGCCCAGCTCTCTGGCGTAGTGGGAGTGACATCTTGATGAATCAACCTCAAGGAGTGGTGAGGCCACTAGGGACTTCATTGCTTATTTAGACCCTGTGGGGGACTAAGAGGCCACTACAACTCAGTGGGCTTCTTGTCGTTAGGTGTTCAGCCTATATGTTTCATTGGTCCACTTTTGCAATCTTCATATCATGATTCATACATTTTGAATCCCCCGTGGATGCTTCCTCATAGTGCCTTCCTCAGATGACTATGCTCCTTATCCACCTTGGGGGTTTATTATTGTTAGCTTCCTACACCTTGCTACAAGGCTTAAGTTTCCCATACACCTATTTATCATTAATTTCCTAAATAAAATCAAACTCTGCCCATTCCAGCTTAGCCCTAACTCCTACGCCCAACTTACTTCCTTGACATTAATATATTTGAGGAATAACCTCCCACCGCCATCAGTCGAGATCCTATGCTACCTATATAACATTAAGTGCACGAGCATGTCAGATGGACTTTATTATCTCTTAGCTCAGTTGACAGAGCACAAGAAGATTTTGCTACAGAGGGATGCCAAAGGGAAGTCCAACATGGGGCATTATAAAACCTATTGGTTTTATATCTCCTGTCCATCCCTTCATGATCTTCAAAACTTTGATTTTATCCTTACCCCCGATGAGCAAGTTAAGGACATGTGAGTTTAATGACTTGTTCACATTTGTTTTATTGATTCTTTGTCTCATTTTGCAGTTGGGACCAGCAAGAATCCAACTCTTGAAGCTGAGGAGCTAGGAGTCCTAGACCAATTTGCTACCTCAGACGATCTTCAGAATGACTTTTGCTTTGACGAAAGCCTCTTTTGCTCCCACAAGCTCATACTAATCATAGGTATTGAGGTCACTAGGGAAATAGGAGTTCATCCGGTCAAAGAGGTAGGTCCAGAGAACTTTGACAATTATAAAGACATCATGAAACTTATCCTTAGGGCGCCACCATCTGACTCTGATGAGGGGGAGACCTCATTGGCTCTTGATGCCAATATAGCTCCCATTGCTGGAAGCTAACCCTTGGCTTTAGCATTAGCTCCTTCACAAGAGCAATTCCTACCCCTCAGCCCAAAGTGGAAGCTGTAGCTAATGTCACCACTCCTTCTAGGCCTCCTACTAAGAAGTAAAAAATGGACAAAGGGGAGAAGGAAAAGGCTACTACCCATAAGTAGGTGACTCTAGAGGTGGAAGTCATAGAGCAACTACTAGGCCCAGCTCTAAGACCTAGGAGTACCTCAACATCTTCGTGGACAACGTCGACGTGATCCTAAGGCCTCACAATAGGATCCAAGTGTTAGAATTAGAGGACTTCACTGCTAGAGGGTTGGTAGCCTATGCATCTCATCACAGCCTAATGGAAAGTGGAATCTTTTATCCTAGTTCTTCTACTTTCTTCATAATCTAATTTGGCTATGTGGCTCCCCAGAACTTGTTAACAATGGTGAAGCTAGATGAGAAGCTCCAAGCCCAGAAAGAGGAAAAGGCAAAGCTTATGGATGAGCTGGCGGTTGTTACTGCTGAAGTGCTGGAGTTGAGGGAAAAAGTCAAGGATGTTGAGGCTACCCTATCCTACGAAGTGGTGGATTACGAGGCTATTGCACTGAACCTTGGCATTATAATTAATGATCTGACCAAACTAAGGATTGACCTGAACCTGGCTCACAAGCATGCTAAGCGAGTAGTGCAGCAGGCCAAGATCATGGAACAACGAGTTAGGTTGGCAAAGCAACAGGTAAAGGAAGCAAGGTGATGAGTTGAGGACACTTTGAAAAATTTGGAGATGGCTAAGAAGGAAGTTACCCTTAGGAAACAGGAGGTTGCTAAGGTCAAAGTGGAGACTGCCTCACTAATTGTAGAAGCAATAGAGAAGGCAGAGTCCAAGAGCAGTGCCGCTTTCTTTTACATATTGTGGGAAAAATATCCAGAATTGGACTTCTTCTTTTTTGACGAAAAGGCTCTTAAAGCCGTGTAGCACTTCAAGAGGAGGGCTGCTAAGGCTAAGTCTTCCAGAAAGGGTGCAGGGTTTACGATTGAGGCTCCTTCTACTGAGGGTGCTCCCTAAAGAAAAAATGGCTTGCAGGTTGTGGAAGTTATTAGTGACCAAGTAGCAGATGTCCTTGGAACTCCTCTTACTAACCCTTTACCCCAAAAAAACCTAACTCCTGAAGTTCCAGCTCCTTTGGCCATGACTTTAAATAACTTTGTATTTTTGAACTTTGAATTTTTAGACTTTATATGAATTAACTTTGTTAAAGTAACACTGAATGAATTTTTATTTACTTTCCTTGGCTTCCCTGCTAAAATACATGAGACTCGATAAGCTTATGTAAAGACAAGTACCTAGTAAATTGCTTCAATTAATACTCCTCATATAATGCATCACTTGCTTCTCGTGCAAGACTTTATTGAGACTTTTATTCAGAAACAAATAAAAATATAAGAATTCAAAGAATTACATGAATGTTTACACTTGTTTCTAAATAATTTTTACAAATATTTAGGGGCTTTATTGATAGTAATAGCGAAAGTGTTCAGCATTCCAAGCTCAAGGAAACTCTATCCCATCCATGTCTGCCAAATGATAAGCTCTGTGGCCAATAACTCTCTTAATGAGGTATAGGCCCTCCCAGTTTGATCCTAGGGTCCCCTCATTGGCCTTACGAGCGCTAGGAAGGATAAGACATAAAATGAGGTCACCAAGTTTATAGCTCCAAGCTCGAACCTTTCGATTGTAATATCTCGTGACCTTGTTGTTGGTAGGTCACTACCCTAATGTGAGCTCTCTCTCCCTTGTCTCTTCTATGAGATCTAGATTCATAGTGAGCAGTTAGTTGTTATCCTCTAGATTAAAGGTAATTTTTCGTTGTGATGCCACCTCAAGTTCTGCTAGGATCATTGCCTCACATCCGTATACCATCAAGAAGGAGGTCTCTTCTGTGGCATTGCAAGGTGTGGTTCTATTAGCTCAGAGCATCTTCGACAGCTTGTCTACCTATACCCCCTTTTTGGCCTCTAATCTTTTCTTCAAGATCTATTTGGTGATCTTGTTAATAGCTTCAACTTGCCTATTAGCCTACGGATGGTCTATGATTGAGAAACTCTTTGTAATCTTGAGATCATCATAGAACTTAAGGAACTTCTTGCTATTGAGCTGAGTCCCATTGTCAGTTACAATCTGCGGGGGGACTCCAAATCTGTAAATGATATTACTCCATACAAATTTTTCTATTGTGCAAAAGAAATCTCTATGAGCTCCTTTACCTCCGCCTACTTGGTAAAGTAGTCTACAACCACCAATGCATGTTTGCAATTTCTATGAGTTGTAAGAAGTGGTCCTATTAGGTCCATGCCCCAAATCACAAAGGGCCATGAACTAACCATCTGTTACAGGTAGGCTAGCGGAGCTCATGGGATCTTCGTGAATCTTTGACATTTGTCACACCTCCTGATGAGTTCAGTCACGTCCTATTTCATTGTGGGCTAGTAGAATCCTTGCCAGGAAGCCTTTTAAGTTAAGGACAGCCCCTTAGCATGGTTTTCACAATGGCTGACATGGATTTCTTCTAAGATGGTATTACAATCAGGGCCATCAATGCATCTTAAAAGTGGGGTTGAGAACCCTCCTTTGTATAGCACATCATCATAGATGCAATATCTAGCCGCCCAAGCTCACAATCTATGGGCCTCAAGCTTATCCTTTGGTAGCTTGCCACTTTGCAGATAGTTTAGGATAGGGTTCATTCAGGAACCTATCTCCCTGGCAATTGTTATCGAAGCATCTTTCTGTTCTATGCCCGAGGATGAGAGGAATTCTACTGGGATCGCCCCCAGGAAGTTAACATCCTTAGTCATGGCTAGGTGGGTCAAGGCATCAGCGTGCATATTCTAGACTCATGGTATTTGGCTAACCTCATAACTCTAAAAGTTCCTTAGTAATTCTTGGACATTCTACAAGTAGGGAGTCATTTTTTATTCTAAAGCTTGGTACTCTCCTTGCACATGGCAGACAACAAGCTAAGAATCACCAAAAATCTTCAATCTTTTAGCTTGTTCCTCTTTGGCCAGTCAAAGTCTAACTAACAAAACTTCATACTCGAATTCGTTGTTCATGGCTTGAAAGCTAAACCTTAGCACACAAAGGATTTTGTGCCCCTGCCCTGATCTTCTGTTCACTTGATGACTCGTCAACGTACAATTCCCAACTTAGAGTTTCTGATGTCTCTACTTCCACCTGCATAGGTTCGATAAATTCTACTATGAAGTTTGCTAGAGTTTGCCCTTTAATCATCGATCTAGGCTTATATTCAATTTCAAACTGAGTTAGGTCAATTACCGATTTGAGGAGAAGTTCTGAGACATTCGTCTTTTGTAGGACTTGTTTGAGTGGGAACTATGTCAGCATTTCTACGTTGTGTGCTTGGAAATAGGGTCGCAACTTTCTTGAGGCAACAATCAGGCAGTAGGCAAGTTTCTCCATTGGCAAATACTTTATCTCCACGTCCAGTAATCTTTTGCTCACGTAGTAAATGGGAAACTAAGCCCTGCCTTTTTCTCACATTAGAGCCGCACTGAGGGCGTATTGGGATACTTCTAAGTGAACAATTAGCTTCTCATCCTCTTTTGGTTTCGACAGAAGAAGAGCTCGTCCAAGACACTATTTGAGCTGCTGGAAGCTAATTTCGCACTGCTGCATCCATTCAGACCTCTTTGCCTTGTTTAGGACATCAAAGAAAGGGACACATTTATTCATTGCTTTGGAGATAAACCTGCTTAGCACTGCAACTTAGCCGTTCAAACTCTGGACATCTTTAGGCCTAGTGGGGGATCTCATGTCAATGAGGGCTCTGATTTTTTCAGGATTTGCCTTAATCCCCCTATTATTCACCATGAAGTTGAGAAACTTTCTGAAGGTGACCCCAAATGCATATTTATGTAGATTCAACTTCATTCAATACTTCCTCAGGATTTGAAACATTTCCCCCAGGTCGTAGACATGGTTGGTGACTTGCTCAGACTTCACTAACATGTCATCTATGTATACCTCTATTGTTTTCCTGATTTGATCTTTGAACATCATGTTCACCAATCACTGATAGGATGCCCCTACATTCTTTAGCCCCAAGGGTATCACTTTATAACAATACAATCCAAGATCGATGATGAATGAGGTGTGCTCTTTGTCCTACAAGGCCTTGGGAATCTGGTTATATCCCGAGTAAGCATCTATAAAGCTTAGAAGTTTGTGTCCTATCGTTGCATCCACAAGCTGATCAGTCCTCAATAGGGGGAAGCTATCCTTTTGGCATGCCTTATTAAGGTCAATGAAGTCAATGCAAGTTCTCCACTTCCTATTTTTCTTTTTTATGAGAATAGGATTGGCTACCCAAGTGGGATAGTATGTTTCCTAGATAAACTTATTCGTTAAGAGTTTATCCACCTCTTCCTTTAATGCCTTGTACCATTTGATGGTCATTGTCCTTCGCTTCTGGCAAACTGGCTTATGGCAAGGATCAATGTTTAATTTATGCGATATGACCTTTGGGGTCAATCCCAACCATGTCTTCATGATTCTAGGCGAAGACATCAAGATTTATTTTCAGAAATTCTATTAGCCCTATTTTTGCACCTAAAGGGAGATTCTTTCCTAATTTGAGGCATCTTTCGACATCTGCCTCACTGACTCGAACCTCATCAAGTTCTTCCATTAGACCCATCATCTTTTCAACATCCACTTCGTGAGGGTCCAAGTCATTACTTACGCTAGTCAAGCTCATGGGTTACGGCTCTCCTTTAGAGACCACATCAATCTTCCTTCCCCTTTCCTCCATTCAACTGTGTCTTTATAGCACCATCGGGCCACTTCTTGCTCTTCTCATACACATCCAACTCTGTTTAGGATCGGGAACTTGACGGTGAGTGTTTTGGGCGATATGACCATGTTTAGGTCGTTCATCATTGGTTGTCCCAACACTACATTATACACTGATGGAAAGTTAATTATCAGAAAGTCAGCTAACCTAGTGGCTTGACGAGCTGAATCTTTGAGGGTTATAGCGAGCTTAATTTGCCCTGTCAGGACTACTATATCTCCCATGAAGCCAAAAAGGGGTTATGGGGAAAGCTTGAGTTAGTTGGGGTTTATGCCCATTTAGTCAAAGCATTGTTGGTACATCACATTTATCAAGCTGCCCATGTCCACCATAATTCTCTGCACCTTAACATCACTGATTCTAGCTCGAATGACCACAATGTCATTGTGCGGAGAATGTACTCCCTAAGCATCTTTCCTACTAAAAGTGATGCAATTGGAGCTCGTTCTGGCTTTCTTTACTGGTCCCCTAGTTTTATCACACCTTACAAGTAAGGCATGTCTTGCCTCCCGCACATACCGCTTATGGGACCTCTTTGAAATTCCAGCAATATATGGTCCACCGTGAATTGTGAATACGATCCTCACTGAGGGTGTCCCCTCATGTTCGGGTGTCTACTGGTATTGATGTTGAGCTAGTTGGTGAGGCCGTGGAGGTCACTATCCCAAGGGTCACACCACATAATCCCTTATGCGACCTCTCTTAATGAGGTCCTTGATAGCATCTTTAAGCGACCAACAATCTGAAGTTTTGTGTCCGACTTCATTATGATAGGCATAAAATCTATTCTTGATTCTTCGCTCAAAGGGAACTTTTAAGGGCTTGGGCCTCCCGAAGTCCTCGTTGTCCCTCTCTGTTGTAAAGATTCTTTTTGGGGTGTCAGACAAAATGCTATAATTGGCATAACAACCTTGTCATAGTGGTTACTCACCCCTAGTTTTCTTTGTGACCTAGCCATTGGAACCCCATTTTCGCCACCTCTATTGCTCTCACCATTATTCCTCTTCCTGCCCCGACTGGAGCCACCTGCCTTGTGTTTCTGATTGGCCTTCTTCATGTTAAAAGTCTCTTCCCACATTATTTCTTTAGTAGCTTGATCATAAAACTCATCCATGTCTTTTACAGAGACTTGTATATGATCTTGTAGAGCTTGTCGCCCTCAAGGAGCCTAGCAAAAATGGTTGTAAGGATGCTCTCATCTGAAGGGTTCTTGACATTACAAACCTCACGTCTAAATCAAGTAATGTAATCCTTCAGTGACTCATCTCTTCGTTGAAAGATCGTTGTGAGGTGGTAGCATGGCATGAGCTACCTTTTCAATGCCTTGTACTAGTTGAGGAATTTTGTTTGGCATTCATCCCAACTATGAATGCTATGGGCAGGAAGACTTCTAAGCCACATCCTGGGTATTTCCCTAAGTGTCACAGGGAAAACATGGCATTTGACTAGTTGGTTTGTAGTTTGAAGGTCCATTTGGATATTAAATATGTCCAAATGGTTTTAAAGGTTGGTATCCCCATTATATGGCGGGATGTTAGGAACTTTGAATCTTCAAGGAAAGGGTTTTGTTTCAATCTCCCAGGTGAACGGCGTCCGTTCCTCATAATTACCTTGGCTACTCTGAGCCTCAAGTCTTTTTTCCCTTTGGAGCAGCTCATCAATCATTGGGTCCTAAGTCTTAGACCATCAGTTAGTGGTGTAATAGCTTCTATCATCCTCCTGATTGCAAGAATGGTGATTTGAGGTTTTGTGCTTTCTACTGTGCCCTCGACCAGATGAGTGGCGATCTACTCTACACCCTTAATCGGTCCCACTCAAGCTTCTTTCTTGTTATGAGCTTTAAGGTCGTTGATCGTCTTCTTCATCATCTTCATGAACTCAATGAACTTCTAATCTCAACCGTGAGTTAGACGAGTAGACAAAACCAGCTCATCGATGCTCTCATCTAACAACTTTCTCTTGTTAGGTGGGGGCTAGTGGGGTCCTCATCCAGGCGCAACATCCTCAATTTGCCTTTGTGCACCTATGCTTGTGCTTGAGCCAATGCTCTCACCACATCGACTAACTCTCATAGTGTTTTCAAGCATTTCATGATGCTGGAACAACGCTTGAGCTCCATTGGTGTCAAAGGCAATAAGTTGATGGGGAGCGAAAGATGCCATACCAACGGTAGCTCCTATTGTAAGGGCAGCAGAGGTGCCTGCCCAAGGAAGACTAAGTGTCTAGCTAGTAACGTCTCTTTTTGTAAGCGGTACGTGACCATCAAGTTAGCCAGCAACAGCAACAACGCCAAAGCTTCTAGTGGTTCTTCCTCTCACCATTATAACTAGACAATAAGCCAAAGAAAGAGAGAACGTAGTTAGGGGCCTTCCTTCTAGTGCCATAATGTTGATGGTAAATTTTGGTTTAATGAACCCAAATCTCAGTCAAACCGAACAGTCCTTCGACACCCCCAAACTACAAGCTGATGATACCAATTCTATTAAGAAAAAGAATGAAAAGGAGGAAGAACAATGGACACAAAAGCTTTTATCGTGATTTAGCTAAAGCCAGTTTGACCCCTACATCCATGGTGGTTTTTATTTGCTACAATACAGTGGTTTCTTTATTTAGTTGAACAAAGTTACAATATCAATGGTCTCTCACTATGTAAGTGTTCTCTCATTGTTTCTACAAAGTGTCTGCATACAATTTCTTACTTACTTACAATGATATATCCCTTCCCTATTTATAGAAGATGGGAGGGTTACAACTATAATTTGATAAATAGCAAAATGATTATTTCCATCGTTGTGGGCAATAAATACTTGACGAGTAATAAATGCTTGGCATTTTATTGTCAGATTTTGGAGGCTAATGTGTTAGTTTTGAGGGCTGACTTGTTGATTGGGAGAATGTGCCTTTTGGTGCTAACTAGACCTCAGTGTTCCATACATAATCCTTGAGACAGCTCACTAGACAGTCCGAGCTTGCGTTGAGTGATCTACTGGCTGTGTTGGTGGGTCTAGCGATCTGGTCTTAATAGGTTTCCTGGAAGACGATTGGGGCAGCATGCTTTGCTTAGCGAGATGGAATTCGTCCTCAACAAGCTGGAACCTGTCTCGGTTTTGTTTCGTGTCCCCGAGCTTGTAGCTAGCAAGCTGGTGCCTCCGTTAAGACACCTCCGTTGCTAGGTGATTTATGCCCTTTCTAGCTAGACTCAGCTTCCTATTAGGCTTCAGTCAGCCTATGTTGCAATGTCTAAAAAATACACATAACAGTACTCATTATATATAATATTCTATCTTAATATTAGTGGAATTCAGCTTCTCATGTCAAAAAATATACAAATTAAATAATTCACTGAATATGTTAAAACATTCCCAATTAGATCATAAATATCACATAATTCATTAATTTTTCAATTAATGATTAATATTATAGAACTCCATTGGAGTTCTCTATCAATTAGGATTCCTAATTTTAAATTTGACCTAAATTATTAATATGAGTTCAATTTAATTTAGTTTGTATATTATATAATTGAAATAAAATATTGTATTTAAAAAAATAATTATAATTAATTTATATATTAAAAAGAACAAAGTTATAAGGAAGGCAAAATATATTGCAAATATAATGTCAATTCAAGTTCCTTTTAAGAATTTGAAATATCAGTCCAAGATTCATTAAGAATTTGAATAAATAGGTTAGAAGTTTATATTTAGTTAAAATTATAAGTTAAATAATGAAGTTTTCCCAATTAAAAAATCAGGGACAAAATTGAAATAAGTGCCAAGAATTGGACGACCAAATTGCATGTTACTCTCGGGACCTTTTTCCATGCCCCTTCTAACTTCTTTTTCCTCCCATTTTCTTTCCAAAACCCAAACACACTCTGGCACATCCACTAGCGAACAATGGCCATTCCGAATCTGCACAGACTCTCCTCCCAAATCCACCGCCTCCCCTCTTTGTCATTCTTCTCGAAATCCATAATTTCTCGATCTTCTGCTTCAGCTGCATCTTCATCTTCCTCTTCACCCACTTCCTCCAAAAAGGTCGCCGATCGCATCGTCAAGCTCTCCGCCATTGATCTTGACGGCAAGAAGCGCGAGGTTTTGGGGCTTTCTGGGCAGACCCTTTTGAAGGCTTTGACCAACAGTGGCCTCATTGATCCTGCTTCGCACCGCCTTGAAGAGATCGATGCTTGTTCTGCTGAGTGTGAGGT
>JANHAO010007015.1:0-20625 GCA_026873985.1 Saraca asoca
TTTCTTATTTTCCTCATTTAATACAATTCAGAATTATCCAGAATTCCATCTTCTTCTACATCTATTCTATTCTACTCCTACCTCTATTTTTCTTTCTCTCTTTATCCCTATCTGTTCTGAATCTAATATAGAGCTCCAAGGCTCTATCATTTTGCCAACTCATTTCTTCATGTATGGGCAGTACGGAAAGGATTATGAGTACAGAGCTCCAGTCAAGCTTTTGGATAAACTGTTGCATTCATTGCCGCAATCACCAGATGAGCAACTTGTTGTGGTCTCTCAGGTACTCTCTTTACTCTCTATCTTTGCTACTGTCTCTCTGAATTATCTAACAAGTGTGATAACCTGTTGAACACACTGAAGGTGTTGGTGGCTGATGTAAATATCGGTTACGAGGATATTGTTAACACCCAGGTAGGTGACAGCTATGTTCAATTTTAGCATTTCTTGCCAATAACTATGTTGGCTTAAGCTTAACCACTCAATTGTTCTCATATTTTATTCTGTGTACATGCATAGGTCCTTGCTTTCAATGGTAAACCTGTAAAAAATCTCAAGAGCTTGGCTAGCATGGTAGAGAGCTGCAATGAGGAATATCTAAAATTTAATCTGGAATATGATCAGGTGCCCTCTCATCCCCTGGTCTGGTTCAGTGCTTGTGTAAAACATTGCCTTTCCTCTTTTATTAACTAAACTACTCTTATGCAGATAGTTGTCCTACGCACAGAGGCCGCAAAAACTGCTACTCTAGATATTCTTGCAACACACTGCATACCATCAGCAATGTCTGATGACCTTAAGTCATGATTTGGGCCCTAACGTAGGTAGAATGTATATCTAGACTGCCATATCTTGCTTTAGCACCTTTTTCACCCCCTCCACATCTTCTGGTTAAGAAGCAGCAGATGTGTAGGGTGGGCTCTTTGCTGACTTGTTTATAGTTGTTAGAATGTTTATCTATGTAGTCTTGGGAGTTGTTGGGTTTTTCATTCCAGTGCTGATACCCTTCGGAATCTGATAAAACTCCTCTTTTTGCAAGGAGTGGAAGATAGCAAACTTGGATGTATGATTGTCTTAACATTTTCCTTCTCTAATATTTGTGGCAACTGACAATGTCAAGAGTCTCCATTACTTTCTTCAATGTGATTTATTATTTACTGAGTCATGAAATGCTTGCAGCCTTACAGAGGAAAACTATAGATGGGCAAAACTCTTTCTTCCAAAGAAAATAAAAGTTGTTTTTGGTGCCCATAGTTCTGTGTAAAATCATGTGATATGTTGCAAAATGAGGAGTCCAACACTTCTAAGGGTGTAATTATTTTCTTTTTTTTTTAATGACAGGAGTAACAAGTCACATAATAAATACGTAACATCAACATCAGATGTTATTGTACTACTAAAAATACTGGTGTAATTTGATGTCATTGTATTAATAAGAATGTTCTATTTTCAAATGTGTTTGACATAATAATACTTAGTAGTGACAAGTAAATAGGACAAAGTAGAAACTAATTATCATATTAGGGATACTATTTTCAAATTTGTATCGACACAATAGTATTTGTTAGTACCGAATAAGTAGTATAAAGCAGAAACTAATTATCAAACATGAGATGTGCTATCGGCTAGGATGTGCATGATCGAATAGATACATTATACCTACAATTGGATTTTCATGTGTTAAATAAAATCAAATAGCTTTAAATATATCACATGAAATAATGCATACCAATTGTTTGTTGAAAAGAAAAAAAGGCGGAAGTCTTGATCATTGAATTATGGAGCTTTCTTTGAAAATAATAAATCAAAACATCCTTCCTAATTAGGGAGGAATAAAATATATTATATCTCCTTGAACTATATGTTAGTGTTGATTTACTTTGCTCAACTTTAAAATCCTACACTTAATTAAGTTGTAACTTAAAATTATTATAGAAATGTTAATTTTAACAGGATTTTATGTTTTTCGATTATCTTTCTTATTTATTTGAGTTGCAGGACAGAAAAATTTCAGAAATATTGATTAGTGTCTAGTTCTTTTCAATTCCACTGTGGTCTAGTCAAATTTTTTTCATTTTTATATTTTCTTTATTTAATCAATACTAGAAATAAAGTTTCATGCAACTTGCTATTCAAACTTACTGCACTCAACGCTAATGAGTTATCATCAATGGTGTGGGAGCATTGCAACCATAACATCACATATTCAACAAATATTCAAGCAAGTGACATCACTCTTCTAGTTATTTCAATCACCACATGTGAATTGCACTAATTCTATATGAAACATATAGAAAAAATTAAAAATTAGAAGAAGAATAATTAATTTAAATGATCAACACAATAACAACTAACTTAAAATAAGTGGTAAAACTATGTTTTCATGACACTGTTTCCTTAATTTTTCAAAAAAAAATTTATCATTGTTTGTTGAAGAATTGTACTATTTTGTAAAAGGAAGATGTTATGGGTATTTTCTGGTATAATGTAAAATGGACTGACAAAGGCCTCATAAGAGACGAGTCCAATCAGAAGAGGCCCAAAACGTCCAAGTGCTGAGGTTACTTGACAGAGGCACTGGCTCGCTAAAGATGAGCCCTGACTCGCATAGCCAACAGTTCATCCTGCATGAGCTCACATCACCAAATGTGAAGCTCGACGTTGCTAGTTAAAGGCCAGCAGCAACCTCAAGACAGGGATCCTAGCTTGCGAGATGCGGTGTCTCACCCTACTAGAAGTTCATAATGGGTAAATCTGAAGCAGACACCCTCTCCGATCTAACTTGCGGGGCCAATCTGTCAAAAGTAGCTTACAGAGATCCACTTGCAGAAAGTAGTCTGCAGAAGTTGATTTGCAAAAGTCATACTTATCAAATACATTTATTACTTGATGTAACATATTTGCAACTTATTAAATTACATTTGTAACCTCTTAACCTCTATAAAAGAGGGAGGAACATATACAATAGGGAGCCTTCTAAAAAACACATATTGTAACTTTGCCAAATTTTCAGCATAGAAATAAAATCATCTATAGACGTAAGAATCCAAACAAAAGATTTTAGCTGAACCACGTTAAAATCTCTGGTGTTCATCTTGTTCTTGCTTTTTTTTCTTCCTTTTGTTGTTTTTCTGCATTTCCACAATCAGATTGCAACTTGGGGATACAAGAACTATTCTGGTTGACTGAAATTTGGGCTTACCAAATTTCATCATCAACATTTTGGCGCCAAAGGAAGGTCCATTTGCTTTCTGGTTGCTTCTCTGCCCAGCTACAATGGTTAGAGGAAGAACACCAGAAGCTCAAACATTCTTGTTAACCAGTTAGCAGACACTCCTGTTGCCAGTGTCACTGCTGGCTTTGCCCCCCGGAACTCACTGCCAGCTTGTTGCTACTCCCAGAACTTCAGACAAGTCACCAACTTCAGCAAACGTTCGAGAACATGGTAAGAGAGTTGATAGAGGCGATTAAGGTGCTGACACAAGCACAAATCCTAGGCATGTAAAAATAGACTGAGATCACTGTGCAACTTCAGCAGCTATATGAAAGAGCCCAGGAGGAAAAGTCGGCTAGACAAATGCATTAGCGCTCTAACTCAGCTCACTCCACCAATTAACGAATGAGATCGGGAGCCCATCAAACACACGAGAATCATGATAGTTAATGATGTAGGAGCTCGCACCAAGCTGAGAGCTCAATCAAGACCAGCCAATGGCACACCTCAAGTCATTACTCCCACGACTAGGAAAAAAGGAGCTAGCAATCCTCCAGCCAATGATCCAAAACGTAGGATCCAATGATGAGAGAAGTGCTTCAGAGGATAAAGCAATTAAAAGAATGCCCTCAAGCTCAAGATAATCAAGCTTGCTACAAATGGAGCTCACCATTCTTCGTAGAAGTTGAAACATAGCCCCTCCCTCATAAACTTAAAGTTCCCATGATTCTACTGTACGATGGGAATAGCGACCCATACGACCACCTGGACGCATTTAATGTCTAAATGGATCTCCAAACAATCGATCCTCTGGTTAAATGTCGTGTCTTCCTAGCTACATTAGAAGGCATACCTCAAGCATGGTTTAGAAGTCTCCTGGCTCATAGCATTGACAGTTAGGAAAAATGTCAACGGAAATTCATCAACCAGTACCGAGTGTTGAAGAGGCATCTCACACCTCCCTGTCATTTCATGGTGATCTTTCAACGTAAGCATGAATCGCTGAAATATTACATAACTAAGTTCAGACATGAGGCCAATTCCATAGAAAATCCCTTTGAGGGAAGCATCTTGACAGCAATCTCAACGAGACTTCACAAAGATGAAAAACTATATAAAAGCCTATACAAGTCCTCGATAAGAGATCAAACTGAATTTTATGAACGAGTTACCAAATAGATCAGGTGGGAGGAGACTTTTGGCATAAAAGAGTCCAAGCAAAAGGACAAGGTGAACAACTCCACTCAAAACAAGAGGAGGAACGATGAAAGTCACAACAGCGGCTCCAATATCCAGCTCGCGAAGAAGGCGAGAACCCAACAACCTTAGCATTAAGGTAGCTATGAAAGTTATAGTATTTTATCTGACATTCAAGATAGGATTTTCGCCACAAAAAGAAATAAAGAAGATTTTGGGAAACCCAAACCCTTGAGGGCCCCTAATAAGTTCAGGGACAAGAGTAGGTTCTGTGCCTATCACAACAAGGTTGAGCATAACACCTCGAAATGTTAGGCACTCAAGGATGCTATAGAAGATCTCATTAAGAGAGGTCGCTCATAAGATTATGTGGTCTGACTCTCTGAACAAAAACCCCAATGGATCGCTGATTGGGAATAGGAGCCTTCGGTTAGAACCATATTTTAATGTTGTAATGTTGTTTAGAAGTCAATGAAAGCATCTCAAGCTTTTTTGTCTGATAATCTTTAGCAAAATATTGTACAAGAAGAAAGTTATTCTGTGTTAACAAAATCAAACTCGATATCATTGCTAGCTTTTCAACTGAGGCACCTTGTGTGCTAAACTCATTTCTAGCAGAAGCTATGAGCTCGCTAAGGCCCGAAGGCGCTAAAATAAACTCATTGCCTACCTGAGCAAAAAGATTGTTGTGGAACTGAGTAACAGGATTGCTGTCTCACTGAGTAACAAGATTATTGTGAAACTAAGCAACGAGATTGTTGTTCTACTGAGCAACAAGATTGCTATAGAACTGAGAAATGAGATTACTGTTTCATTGAGCAACGAGATTGTCCTGCCACCGAGCAACAAAATTGTTGTGGCGTGGCTTGCAAGGCATAGCTCGCATGTAACCTATTACTTATAGCTCTCATACGACCTATTGCTCACAGCTTGTATATGACTTACTCCTAGGTGTAGCTCTCATGTGACCTACCTGAACACTCCACTCATCACCAACTGAGACACGCCGATGCTCAAATTCGTTACTAATTGAGAAATACGATCGATTGGTTATCTAAACATTTCATCTAATTTTCATTTATAGGAATTTATGATATATAGAATATCCAATGCAACATTCGAGAATCATGAAAGAAAGCTCATTCTTTGCAAGCCTCACTTAACGAGGTAAATTTACATTAGAAGATTCAAAGTACAAATCACAGGAAGCCTACGGCTATTATGTATCAAAAAGAAAGCTAGCTTTTGGGAGTTGAACTCCAATTAGCTGGAGGACCAACAAGCACTCTAGCTCTTCAATCTTCTCCTTGCTGTCTTCCTCAGCTAAAAAGCTCCTTTTCAGCTACCTTTCCCCTAGCACTAAAAATTCAAAAAAAAGTAAAAGAACATGGCTGGAATGGCTAGATCCTATGGCATAACCGTGAGAAAATAATCCAAGATCTGTGCAAGATCTCTTAGAGTCCTCAAAGAAGAATTGCCTATAAAGGCTTTTTATGCAGCAGGCCATACAAGCCTCATAAAAAAATCAGACCATCAGAAACATTGGAGACTTAACTAAAGCACCTATTAGGTCATTTTGCAGAGAAGGAAGAGGGGTTTCTCATGCCCTATATAGATTAGTCTAGCCTCACCGAAGAGTCCAGAAGATATCCATCTATTCTTGATTAAATGGTTTAGAAGAAAATAAGGCTGTCACGCCAATAACTATGAAACACATACTATAGGAAGTATGGCCTGGAGCATATGAAACGACAGACTGAACGCAATGATCTTAACTGCACGATAATCTGTAAGTAAAAACTTTGCCAGCAAACTACAACTCCTAGGCCGTAAAGTACATTGAGAGTTGGGGGGCTAATGTGTCACGTCCCGATCTAGGGATTGTGACAGGCATAGAAGGTCACCATCAAGAATCCCCTTCCATCAAAAAATCCCCTGCAAGTCTTACAATGCAACTAACATACCAATGACTCACTATTTCATCAATTCACAATAAAACATTTAAATATTAAATTCTAACAAAAATTCAACAGAGTTTCCTCTGTTTTTCAGACACCTAGCCATATGGCCTATACAATAATACAAGGCTACACATCCACCACAACTTGTATAACATCATATTAATATACAGTAGCCTAGACTATACAATTTACATCCTATTAAGCATCCAGCAATCATACACAATACATGCATACACAATCCTACTAACTGCCATTGATTTTCCATCATTTTATACCTTTATTCTTCGCAAGAAAATCCGCTCGATCCAAGAGCAGATCCTATATCAGTGTAGGGTAGATGAGTGGTAGAAGAATCTGAAACTTTGAAAAATAGGGAAAAGAAAGAAGTGAGTTTCATAGAAACTCAGTGCGTAAACAATCCCATAATTACCCAAAAAAAACCCCATTTAACAATCATGTTCGAAGGTATATATATATATATATAAATATAATCATGAAGATATGCTTACCCGTTCTGCAGCCAAAACCTAAATATACATTTGAAAACTATAATTCAACAAGATAGTCAAGTAATTTAAAGTATGATATTCAACAGCAAAATAATAAATAGGAGAGAAAGGTAATAACATTTTAAACTTTCATTCAAACCCAATATAGTAAAACATACAACTAGATTTCCAAAGAATAAATTTAAAATGATAACCAAATCATAATACCCATCATAAGCCATCTAACACGTATGCTGGATGCTCATGAACGTATATCTCCTTACATCTCTCTACCCTTATTGCTCCCCATCGGCTCATTTCATATTCACAAGTGCACTTGAGGGTTACCACCTAAATTTTCAGTGGATCTAGTATCTCAATCAAGATTCAGAAAATAACATGTAGGATAAAAATCTTTCTTTGGGTAAGCAATATTTATCAAAACATACATAAACTGTTAAAGCAATACCATAACCATTTCTCATATAGAAAAGCAATATCATCAATTTCAATAATAAATAGTAAAATGAAAATGCATAATTTTAGCATGGCAAACTATTTCATGTACACACACAATATATAGATATACTTTTGAAACCACTTTAATATATGAGAAAATCTTTTTATTTAAAAAAATTAATAATGTTCCATGTAATGAAATTATTTTATTTTTTTTTATACATGGGATCATTAAATGAGGAGGATTATCCACTCATCTTAGAAAAATCTTTAAGATGTTAAATCAACTAAAGCTCCTAAAATTGATTGTCAATATGCTCAATCCAACGATAGGAACCCTACTGAAGCAAAACAATAAGAGAATTTCAAATTTCTTTCAGTTAGAACAATAAGGGTATTATGGAAAATTTCTTGGAAACTAGCTGTAGGGTTGCTATAGAATAAATGTTTTGTTCTAGGATTACTCACCGAGGTCCAAAGTGTCAATAGCCAACTCGCTGCCAATGGAAACCTTATCAGAAATCTAAAGGAACAACTGGTCAATCAGCAAACTAGAGGAGATGGAACAGTACCACCCAACTATAATCTAGCTGGGTAGATGAAGGGGAGGCACCAGTGAAGAGGAGGAAAGCAAGGAAGGTGCTGGAGGTGGCCAAACGGTGGCAAACCAAAGTTGATCGTCGAACGTAGCAATGACAAGAGTTTTAGTTGAAGGGAGAAGCAACACGCACAAAGAGAGAGAGAGAGAGAGATGCCAGAGAAGAAGAGAGGAGATCGTGCGATAGCCAAGCTCATTGGAGGAGAGGAGGCCAAAGGAGATTGATGTCGGATGCAGAGCAGTAGGAGGACGGGGCTTGGGAAGCTTCAAGAAAAGTTGAAAGAGAAGGAGCCATGCCGAGAAAAATTTATACTAAAAAGGAAATGGAGCAAATTATAGTTTGACCCCAAAACTTTTCATTGACTTTAAATAAGCCCTTCTGAGAATTTAAAAATTACGTTATGGCCCTAACGAAATTTAAGACTTTTCATTTTAGTCCCTCAGTAACTTATTATTTTTTTTTAGGTATTACAAATTCTCCCTCCTAATAAAAGAATTCATCCTCGAATTCTAGGAATACAGTCATAAGGAATGAAGATCCATACACTTACTCTTCCTAAAAGAGATCCCTGGGACCTGTGGGTTATGGGCCCACCACTCTAATTATTGAAACTCTTCTCCGAAGAGGATACCTTTTAATTGCAACATTCCCCAAACAATCATTGAGGCCAAATATATTATCATCATGTGACGAGAGTTTTGAATTACTGAATAAAGCCATTTTCCCCTTAGGTCAGGGTATAAGTTGGAAAGAAGAAGATGGTTCGTGGAAAGCTTTTTCGGACGCTTCTTCCACTCGACATCCAGAGTGAGCCGAAAATCAAGTCTTAGGTGACATTTTCCTATTATCAAATAGGATGATTCATTTTAGACAGGATACACACGTAGGATTGGAAATTTAGGAAATGTGAAGATTTTCAACATATTCATGATGTGGGTATCAGCATATCTTTATTCATGTATCGTATTCTATAGCGCACTAACATAAATTTGGTATACCTATCCCGCAATGATAGTTGGAGACCTCTATCATACAGTTAAATCCTAGACCATGCTCTGATACCAACTTTGTCATGCCCCGATCCAGAGAACATGATCGACATAGGAGGTCACCATCAAGAATCCCCTTCCATCAGGAAACCCCCTAGAAGTCTTACAACGTAACTAACATACCGATGACTCACTATTTCATCAATCCACAATGAAACATTTAAATATTAAATTCTAACAAAAATTTGACAGAGTTTCCTCTATTTTTCGGATACCTGACCACATGGCCTATGCAACAACATAAGGGCTACATGCCCACCACAACCTGTAAAAGATCATATTAATATACAGTGGCCCAGATTATATAATTTACATCCTACTGAGCATCCAACAATCATACACAATACATGCATACACAATCCTACTAACTGCCATTGATTTTTCACCATTTTATACCTTTATTCTCCGCAAGAAGATCCACTCGAACCAAGAGCAGATCTCGTATCAGTGTAGGATAGAGGAGTAGTAGAAGAATCTGAAACTTTGAAAAACAGGGAAAAGAAAGAGGTAAGTTTCATTAAAACTCAGTGAGTAAATAATCCCATAATCACTAAAAAAAAATCTCATTTAACAATCATGTTTGAAAGTGTATATATATATATATATAAATATAGCTATGAAGATATGCTTACCCACTCTGTAGCCAAAATCTAAATATACATTTGAAAACTATAATTTAGCAAGATAATCAAGTAATTGAAATTATGATATTCAACAGCATAATAATAAATAGGAGAGAAAGCCAATAACATTTTAAACTTTCATTCAAACTCAATATAGTAAAACATACAACTGGATTTCCAAAGAATAAATTTAAAATGGTAACCAAATCATAATACCTAACATAAGCCATCTAACATGTTTGCTGGATGCGTATGAACGTATATCTCCTTATATATCTCCACCCTTATTGCTCCCCACCGGCCAATTTCATACTCATAAGTGTACTTGAGGGTTACAATCCAAATTTTCAGTGAATCCAGTATCTCAATCAAGATTCAGAAAATAACACATAGCATAAAAATCTTTATTCAGGTAAGCAACATTTATCAAAGCATACATAAACTGTTAAAGTAATACTATAACCATTTCTCATATAAAAAAGCAGTATCATCAATTTCAATAATAAATAGTAAGATGAAAATGTATAATTTTAGCATAGCAAACTATTTCATGTACACACACAACATATAGATATACTTTTGAAGCCACTTTAATATATGGGGAAATCTCATTATTTGAAAAAAATTAATAATGTTCCATGTAATGAAATTATTTTACTTTTTTTTTACATATGGGATCATTAAGTGAGGAGGATTGTCTACTCACCTTAGAAAAATCCTTAAAATGTCAAATCAGCTGGAGCTCCCAAAATTGAGCGTCAATATGCTCAATCCAACGATAGGAACTCTGCTGAAGCAAAACAATAAGAGAATTTCAAATTTCTTTCAGTTAGAACAGTAAGGGTATCATGGAAAATTTCTTGGAAACTATCTGTAGGGTTGTTCTAGGATTACTCACCGGGGTCCAAAGTATTAGTAGCCAACTTGCTGCTGACGAAAACCTCGCCAAAAAGCTAAAGGAGCAACTAGTCAATCAGCAAACCAGAGGAGATAGAACAATACCACCCAACTACAATCGAGCTAGGTAGACCAAGGGAAGGCATCAGGGAAGAGAAGGAATGTAAGGGAGGTGCCGAAGGTGGTCGAACGACAATAAACCAAAGTTGATTGTCGGACGCAACAGTGATAAAAGTTTTGGCCGAAGGGAGAAGCAGCACACACGGAGAGAGAGAGAGAGAGAGAGAGACCAAAGAAGAAGAGAGGACGTCGTGCGATGGCCAAGCTCACCGAAGCTTGTCGGAGGAGAGGAGGTCAAAGAAGATTGACGTCAGACGCAGAGCAGTAGTAGGACGAGGCTCGGGAAGCTTCAGGAAAAGCTGAAGGAGAAGGAGCCATGCTGAGAAAAATTTATATTAAAAAGGAAATGGGACAAATTACAGTTTGACCCTAAAACTTTCCATCGACTTTAAATAAGCCCTTTTGAGAATTTAAAAATTATGTTATAACCCAATGAAATTTAGGACTTTTCATTTCGGTCCCTTAGTAACTTTTTATTTTTTTTTAAGGTATTACATAATATTATGGGTACTTTCTAGTATAATACAAAATGGATTAGCAAAAACCTAATAAGAGACGAGTCCAATTAGAAGAGGCCCAAAACGTCCAAAAGCTGAGGTCACTCGACAGAGGCACCGACTCGCTAGAGATGAGCCCTGGCTCATATAGCCAACAACTCGTCCTGCACGAGCTCACATCGCCAAATGCGAAGCTTGACGTTGTTGGTCAAAAGCCAGCAACGACCCTAAGGCAGGGGTCCCAACTCGCGGGACGTGACATCTCACCCAACTAAAAGCTCACAATGGGTGAATTTGAAGCAGACACCCTATCAGATCCAACTTACAAGGCCAATCTGCAAAAAGTAGCTTATAGAGACCCACCTGGAGAAAGTAGTCTACAAAGCTGATTTGTAGAAGTTATACTTGTCAAATACATTTATTACTTGATGTAATAGATTTATAACTTATTAAATTATATTTGTAACTTTCCAACTTCTATAAATGAGGGAGGAATAAATACAAAAGGGAGCCTGCTGAAAAACACATGCTGTAATTCTGTCAAATTTTCACCATCGAAATAAAATCATCCATGGACAAAGGAATTCAAATAAAAGATTTTAACTAAATCACGTTAGAATCTTTGATGTTCATCTTGTTCTTCCTTTTTTTTTTCCTTACTTTTGCCATTTTTCTGCATTTTCATAATTAAATTGTAGTTTAGGAATACAAAAACTATTTCGGTTGATTGAGATTTGAACTTACTAAATTTCACAGTCAACAAAAGACTTTCACCAAAATCTTCAATTTGTCACTAGAATTTCATCTAAAGAATCTATTGTTGTTGTAAATATTGGAGAGTTACACGAGTGAGATGATTTTAATGATGAGAAAGGTAACTATTAATTGGCACAAAGCACAAACTTTTAGAAGTTTTTGTTATGTGTAACATTTGGGTTCACATTTTCATTTTAAGTTTAAAGGGTTAAGTATCATATATTTAAAACTGAAAGGAATAGGTTGATAAAATTAATAATTTTACCTCTAAAATTATAGATATTGATAAAATAGTCTTAAAATTATAAAAATTATTATAATAATATTTAAATAATATTTTTATATAATTTTATAATTCCATCCCTTTAACATATTAAAAATAAAATTATATATAAATATATAAAATTATATAAATAAAATATTTTTTTAATAATTATTATGATCATTTTTATAATCTATTCCTAGACAATAAATCATAATTGGGGGGTTTTATGCTGAAACACGAACGGCATGGGTTAGTGTCGGATCTTGTTGGGCTCTCAGCCCAGACTCGTGGTAAAAAGTCTGCCCGACCGACGTGCTCCATCGTCAACCATGAATTGTTACGGTTATGCTAGCGCGACGTAGATTAGTTCCATATACATTTCTTGGTTAAGCTTCTGATCTCATTTACTTTCATTTTTTCCAATCAGGGTGCAGCCTCATTCTCTCATAGTTCTATTGGATTTTCTGCATCGATTTACGTAGAGAAGATGAGTACAATCGATCCCAATTTGGAAGAATTTTTTCAAGAGAAGAAGCGTGTCAGGAACCCTTTTGTCCCTCTTGGTAAAAATCCCATCTTCATTGTTTTGCTTGATCAGTTACTGATTTAATTTGTTGGGTTTGACGGTTCCCATGGAAATTCTCAATTTCTTGTTCAGCTCATATGCATGTAGCTTTCTTAGGATTTTTTTTTTTTTTTTATGATATATGCCTATAACTTGGACTTTCTTTTTTTTGGAACTTAGTATGGAATGGGAATTGAGGAATCACGAGAAAGATATGGGAGAGATTGCAGAATTAGAATAAGCCCATTGTTGTGTAGAGAGATGTTTGGTTGACTTAAGGAGCAAGTAGTTTTGAAAGTGGGTTGATTTGGGGTTGTTGGCTTGCTGATATAGCTATTGGTAAGGAGGGGGAAGTAAAAAAGAGGGCGGGAGGCTCAGGGCTGTCAGAATTGATTAATGAGAAAGAGCTTGAGCTAAGGTGGTGAATTGGTGATGTACCGGTGAATATTCGGTGAGAAGAAAATAGGCCATTCCGCATACTTGTGAACTTATCCCTGTGAATTGGGCAGGTAAAACTTAAATTTAAGACTGATTTGCTTTCCAATCTGTTTAAGCTGGCATTTTGAAGTACGGTGTCCCTGTTCTCATGCACACTTGCAGACATACTTGTGTAGATATATGTTGTTAGGAACTTAGGATACTACAGTTGAATTCTCATTTCAATTTATGTCATCTTTCATCCTGCATGCAAATATGAGAGACAAATTGTCTATCTGTTTGCATTAGGAAACGGGAGAAGAAAGAAGGAAAAGGGTAATTCCCATCTATTAGAGTAGGAATTGTTGGAGCATTCCTTTTTTTCCTATTGTTTGGGTTCGGTGATTTGAGAGGGGTCTTTCTTGCGATTTCTTTGTCAGAGTTGTTCTTAGACTCTTGTTAGTTGGTTCTATACGGTTGACCTTGGTGTTTTAATTTCAGGTGCACTTGTGACTGCGGGTGTGCTCACGGCTGGCTTAATCAGTTTTAGACAAGGCAATTCTCATTTAGGACAGAAGTTGATGAGGGCCCGTGTGGTTACCCAAGGTGCTACGGTGGCGCTCATGGTTGGCACAGCATACTATTATGGAGAAAACCCTTGGCAATCAAGTTAAATGTTTTAACTGCTATGTTTTCAAGTTGAATTGCTGTTTTCAGAGGATACAGTAACACATAATGCATAATTGAATTGAATTCTTATCGATGTAATTTGATCCATATTTCATGTCATTATCATGACTCTTGAAAGAATAAGTGGATTCTGCTGCAAAAAAATTCCATTTTCAGTCTGAAGCCTGTTTACTTGTATGACTTTCCATTATGCTGTCGGTGTTACCGGCCATGAGAATGTGAGATGTGTACTCATTCTCATATGTATACAATACTGAAGTTTAATTCAATTCAAGTTGTATAACCAGTAATATTGTGAATAATAAGCTTTAGTACCAATACTAAGAAAAATTTAATTTAGCTAATAAAATGACTAATGATGCATTCGTATTTGCAATTGCCAACTAAGAGAAAAAGCACTGCATTACTGCAGTAATTTTTAAATTCATTGGACAGGAAGGATGAGCCCATTGTGATGCCACCCACAGTGAATGCAAAGATCTCCAAGGCTCCGTTTGCAGGAATGCAAAAATGTCTTGAGATTCAGTTTGTTTCGTCCCAATATTTTTTTAGAACAATTTTATGTGATTATATATAAATAAATGATTTTTATATCATTTAAATATCTTGTGATTAATAGAATAATTCATGATATTATGATAATAAAGGAAAACAATTTTCTTTTTAAAATAGTAGATATTATTTTCTATTGTATTTTCTTCTCATAAAATTAAACAAATAAAATATTTTCTATAACTATAAACACAAGTTAATAAAATTATTTCTATGCTAAGATATTTTCTGCAAAGGATACTAAATGCATTGTTCATGGTTTGCTTTTAATTTCTCTTTTATGCAAAAATGTAATTATTTTTACGGGGTGAATCATGGAATTTAAGCAGAATTATAGAGTATCAATGCTCATATTTATCACAAATCTGGAGACCATAGCGACAATGGGAAAAAAAAAAAAAAAAGAGGAGAAAGTGTTCAACAGGATATTTTAGCATATAATTAGGAACAAAACGCTAATTAGCAAAGTTTTAATTTAAATCGAAATTTAATCAGCTACTGATCAGCAACCGGCAAAAATTGCAAGGCAAGTTACTGTAAATAATAATAACCACGTGCTACTGTGTTGGGCCACGTCGACATTCGCCTGTAGCTATCTCACTTGTTATATATTGCTCGTCCTCATTATCAGTTCTGTACCTTTGCTGTGTCTGTGACTTATGTTTCTCTGTTCCTTCCACAATTACTCTCTGATCGGAAGGCAATCGTCAAACGCCTTAGCTTTCCTGGGATTCTCTTCTGGGAATATTAGTCTCAGTTGTAAGATACCGATCGAAATTTCCTGTCTATTTTCTCTGGGTTTTTCCAGTAATTAATTTAACATTTGCGATTTTGGTTAGCTGGGTGGACCATGGATCCTTACATTAAGAATCTGTAAAAATTTTCTAACTGGGAAATAATAAATTCTGTATTAGTATTGCTTATAGTTAATTACTAACCCAGTTACCTTTTCCCCATCTTCAATATCTAGCTTTTTTTTACTGTCCTTTTGTCTGCTGGCAAGTTGATCAAGGTAAAACGAGAAATCTGGGTATTAGTTGTTTGGATTGGAGAAGATTCAACATAATCTGGGTATTAGTTGTTTGGATTGGAGAAGATTCAACATAATATTTGTACTTTGTATTTCCTTGGGTGCCAATTTCAGCATGTAGTTGTGTGTTGAGTGGCTACATTGTGGATCATGCACTATGTATGGAACTTTTCTTGTCAAATTATGGTGTTTCATGAGACCGTCCCTTTGTTTATTGTTGTTCTTGGGGAGCAAAGACGGTCCTTAACCTTCTCCTTCAGACCAATGCACATTCTCTATGGCTTCTATGAAAAATCAGCAAATTTGAGTGAATTTATCCTCTTTAAGTTTCAATAATTATGTGATACTCGTAGCATTTTAGAAGAGTTCTTCACCATTTTGGATGCCGCTCAGCCATCTTATGTTACGTTAAGCCTATACCATTATTACCTTTAGCTTTAGGTGTAAATGTACTAAGCCTTGTGCAAATCATTCCATGTGTAGTCCCTAGTATGTGAGATGCTTTTTGTCAGTTTATATTCATGGTGATTATGAAAAGAGGGCAGACATTAATGCGTTCATATAGTAGTGATTCGTTGGTATCTGATGTGGATGTACTTATGGATGATGGCTTTAGACCTAAATCTATCATATTTATTTTACATGCAATTCTTGTTGTTTCCTAATGATATGAAGTTTTTAATTGCTGCATGCTATTTTACTATAAACATTCAATATATTGGCCCAATCAAAGTATGAGAATTGATGATCATAAAAGATGATCTCTTTTCTTTTCATTTTTGTTAATATTTTCATGTTAAAGGATGTCTTTGTTAACTAATAGGGCTAATTTATATGGATCAATAGAAACAAATCTGTTGATCTGGTTATGGCATTAGATCAATTCCAACATTTCTTTAACTTAAGTTTTTCTGCTTGTCTGTCTCATATATCAGCAATTCAGCATATTGTGAATCTTTGTGGCTAACACAGTGAACTATTTTAACAAGGAACCCTCCTATTTTAATTAACATTGTAGCCTTTTGAGCTTGTGGGCTGCACATTAGAAGTAGCTTTTGGGTTTGAACCTTTAGTGGTGGTGAAGATGGGAACAAAAATAAGTCTGTTTGTTTGGATTCATATCTGGTTGAAAACTGATTTTTCATGAATTTCCTTGTGACAGGTTGAAGTACGTGATTACTTGAGTTAAAAATGTCATCTCCAAGCAAGAGAAGGGAAATGGATGTGATGAAATTGTAAGTAGTAAAGTAAATTGTCTTTCTGTGCATTGCTACTTGATAGTTGATTCACTTTTAAAGAGTTATTAAATTAACATGTACCTGCATTCTTTATTGTTGATGAAAATCAGTATATTATCAAATTGATTGAATTATGATGTAGTTGATATTTGTGGAAATTGTAAAGAAGCTCATTTGGCATGCTGATATGGTGGCAATCCTTTTATATCTAGTGATTTATCCTGATACCGAATGCTAATTCGTATTATGGGTCAATTTTCCTAAGTCCAGCACTCTGATCCAACTAGATGTTAATCTTGCAGTTTGTAGTTTGTACATCTTGAGGTTTCTTCTTGATTTTGAACCTGTCTAAGATCTAAAGCTGGAATTGAAGTACAATATATAGACTTTGTTCACCTACCCCCGCTATGTTTTAAATAGCAAAGATTGTCTCTGCATGTTAGAGGTTGTGTGTGGCAGTTTAACTTATGATGTGAAGTAAGGCAGCCATTTTAAGAAAGCACTAAGTAGATTTATAAGCTTTAATCAAATGCGTTTCTAAAGTGGAAAGGTTTATGAAGCATATTGATTTCTATTTATGGCACTGAAGAATGCACGAGGTTTGGGTTTTGTGGTACTTGGCTTAATGATTCCTAGTTATAAGGCCTTATTATTATTATTATTATTGAACTCTCATGCAAGTAATATTTAGACACATGGTCAAAATATTGATTTCTTATAATTGTTTGGTGAATTTAGGCTTTTTCTCTTAGCATACAGTCGGCATGTTCCTTTGTCTTATGTATGTATACCTTCACTTCCAGAATTTCTCACAATTTTCATAGTCCTATTTCTCAAATGTTTGTACCTCTTTTTTCTGTCCAGGATGATGAGTGATCATACTGTGGAGATGATAAATGATGGGCTCAGTGAATTCAATGTGGAGTTCCATGGTCCAAAAGAAAGTATGGAAGATGTTCGAAAGCCTATCTTGCATTTCTTTGATGGAACTACACATACATCTAATGAACTTCTCACAAATCAAATGCTTGTTAGACACGGCTTCTCCTTTTGTTTTCTTATGAAGGACAGAATAGGAATAGGAATTTTTTTTTTTTTTTGGGGGGGAAGAGGGAGGGATCTCAATTAGGGGTTTTGATCTGTATTAACACACTATTGTTTTCAATATATATGGCATTTGTGTCATTACCTAACAATCTTAATTTTTTAAAATTTTTTTTTATCTCTAAAGGAGTTGAGTTCATAGAATAACCCAATATGCTTATATCTTAATTTATAATGCTTATGTCCTAAACTTGATGGTTGCAGGCCTTTATGAAGGTGGAGTCTGGAAAATTCGTGTGGAGCTTCCTGATGCTTATCCATACAAATCACCATCCATCGGATTTGTGAACAAGATATTCCACCCAAATGTTGATGAGACGTGGGCACCTAGATACTATTAAGCGATCTCTATCGCTGCTCTGTGCTCGTACAGATCATGGCTGACTCTGCTTCCTTTTTTTTTTTTGTCAACTGCAGGTCTGGTTCTGTATGCCTGGATGTCATTAACCAGTCATGGAGTCCCATGTTTGGTAATTATCGATTATGATTGTCTGACATCTTCAAATTCTATGGTTTTTGATATCTATATGTATACATACACTATGAATAATTATCTATGACAAGTTCCTGAGGGCCATGTGGGATTTCTCTCTCTCTTATGACATTATTCTGATTTGCTTGTCTTTGTTATAATGGATGATCACAATTGCTGTTTCTTCAGATCTTACAAATGTCTTTGAAGTTTTTCTACCACAACTCTTGCTTTATCCAAACCCTGCGGATCCTCTGAATGGTGATGCAGCATCATTAATGATGAAGGATCGAAAGCTCTATGATCAAAAAGTTAAAGGTGAGTTAACTACACTATTTCTATGTGACTTCTTTGATCAATTAAAAATCCAAATCCCAAACCTAAGTTTTTTCATTTCTGACCCCACTGCACTGTCTAAGCTTGTGGAGCCATGTCCAAAGTCTCTATTATGGCAATTCTTAAAGTACGTCTCAAAATTTTGAATTGCTGACTGACTAGCATTAGTCCATTGGGCAGAATTCATCTAAATTTGAGTCATTCATTCATTGTGTAAATTGTCTTGTGATGAAAGATACCCCTTGTCAATGCTCTGGGCTCATTCAAGCCCAAGACTTTTGTTCTTTTTAACTTTTATCTTTCCCCCAGGGAATTTATGTCATGCCATACTTTGGTGCCACATCTTCTGAATACAGGCAAAATATTTCAAATGCCTTTAGTTGGTCCTTGAGACTGTTTCATTCCATTCATATCTGATAAATGTGAAAAGAAGTTATTTTTCCAAGTCTATTTTTTGAGTCGATGAAGCCGATTTTGTGGTGAAAAAAGAATGTAAAATATGGTTTGCTTTCTCTGGGGACAGAGTACTGTGAGCTATATGCGAAGAAGGAAAATAAGACCAACTCTACAGCTGATGAGGAGAGTGGGGATGAAGAAGATATCAGTGAAGAGGAAAATGAATCAAGTGATGACGAAATTCCTGGTCATGCTGACCCTTGAAAAGGGTTTTTAAGGGTCTTAGTTTTAATTAAAAAAACCATGTTGTAGAAGGCTAGAAGCCTTATTGCTCATTTACTTGTTCAATAATAAGATGTAGGAATTTATTTTTTCTGCCTGTAAAACCACAAATATAATTCCTGTACTAAATCAACTAGGGAAGTATATGTCATTAAATGGAAATACAAATATATTCTGTAATTAGGAAGGTATTCGGTATCAGTATTGTGTTTCTTTAATTTCATTGTTATTGTTGTCACTTGGCATTATATTGGGACCTCTGCAAACAAAAGTTGTGAGAAAAGCGATGTACAAATAGCATCATTGTCTTGAGTAATTCATAGCATAAACAAGTTGCAAATCATTTAATACTACAATTTTGTGATAAACGAGAAAGGTATCATGGGAAGAGACTGAAAATAATAGAATATATAAAAGGATAATTCTAAATAGAATTTTGGGGGCATTTGGTTTTAGAAAATATTTTTTATTTTTTTAAAATAATTTTTATTTTCAGAATTTTAAATTTTAAAAAATATGTTTGATTTGATTATTATTTTTTATTTCTAAAAAATAAAAATAATAAAAATATGTTAGGTTTTATCCATTTTTAATTAATTAAAGGTCTTAAAATTTACAATAATATCATTGTGTTTTTAATTTTTGAAAATGAAAATAATAAAAATAATTTTTTTTTATTTTCAATTTTCAATTTATTTTAAAAAATATTTCTAAGAAACATTTTCAACAAAATCAAACGTTCCTTAGTTTTTTTTCTAATGGATTGTGTATTAGTGTTTTTATGTTGAATTGTGTTTGTGTAAATTTTGAAGAAAAAAGTCAAATTAAAAATACAAATTTTAATATAAAAATAATAATTCAATAGCAATAACATTCAATTTCTTTAAAGGTTAAACATTTCATAAAATTACTCTAAACAATTTATTTTAGACAAGACGGAAGAGAATTACCAAGATTTCTTTAAACATAAGTGTGGTTGACCTTTAATTTTATATAATCTCGGTCCAGTGATGCATGAAGAGTTGAACCTCAAACATATAATTATGCCTTTTTTTCTTACAAAACATCAAACCATTAGTTATGGAACTATTAATGACAATCATGTCAACCTGTCTCCCAGGACTTGTAATTTAAAAAAAAAGTATGGTAAGGGTTTTTACGCCTAATTTAACAAAAACGAAGACTTATTAGTGGATGTTTGATATATGAAAAGAGTTAGTTTTTAATTCTTTGACTTAATCAAATAATTTTTTTTATTATTTTAGAGGTGTTTGATATACTAATTTTTTGAAAAAAAATTCTAAAAAGTTACTTCAAATAGCATATAATTTACTATAATAGAGTTTTTCATTATTTTTCTCAATTTATCTCTCTCTTTTTTATTAATTAATATATCTTAATTAAATAGAAATCCTCAT
>JANHAO010007016.1:0-20660 GCA_026873985.1 Saraca asoca
AAAATAATAAGAATAAAAAAATATTTTATTCATCAAATATTAAATATGAAAATTATTATAAAAAATAAATACCCTTTATTTCAAAAAGAAAATTATTTTTTCTCTTATTATATAAACATACCCTTTTATGTCATTTTATATTTACTAACTAGCTTATCAACTACTTTTATCAAATACTTCTAATTTAATAAGTTAGTTTAAAAGCTTTCAGTTAAAATTTAGCTTTTCAACTTTCAGCTAACTTATAAACTTTCAGCTAGTTTATCAGTTAATTTTACCAAACATATCCAAAGATAGTTGAGTTTATTTCTCATTTCTCAATCTAAAGAATCATTTGAAGAAGAGATACAAGTACTCTTTCACACAATCTCTTCACAATTGCTCACTAAAACTTTTCACAAGTATCAAGTCTAATTTTCTCATTAAAACTTCTGCCTGACTACCAAGATCTTATCAAGAAAGAAACTATTTTTCTCTCAATCTTTAGCTAGAAATTATAAGGAAAATATTTCACGGAAGGAAGACCTCTGGGAGAGAAGCTTGAAAGTGTAAGTCCTAGAAGGCCTCCAGCATTGGTACCAAGTCATTCCTGTGATTTTTATGTGTATATTGGACACCAAGACTAACATATTGCTTGCATCTTAACCAACAAATACCATAAATTAAATATATGTGAATCCTGTTTGAATGATAGGAAGTTCAGAGTTTTCTTGCATGTAAACAGCCTAATGCCAACACAAATGATCACCATACAATTCAGTGAGTCAGTAGAGATTAATTTGTGATTCAGAATAAAAGAAGCTACTCAAAATTATATCTAGTTACAATATTGTTGGTCTTATTACAACAATGAACAATCGATCAGAGTGAAAAGATAATACGAAAAATTGATCTAACAAAAATTGTTAACCTTATTTTAGATCTGTTGCTTTGGGTTTTTTATTTTTTATTTTTTTTTTAAATTTGTAATTCTTTATTCAATGTCGTTTGAATAGTACACACTCAACCTACATGTCCAAATGTCCCATGAGAACACACCAGGTGCCCTGAATTCCAAAACCCTTATACTCTAAAAGATACCGCAGCCTTCATCAATAACATATTTATAAATGTGTAATAAAATAGTAATTAGGCACTCCGAGATCATCTTTTTTAACTTTGTGCTTCTTAATAATTTAAATTTCCAACAAAGAAACATTAAACAAATCAAACCATAAATTTTACTAACTAAAATAACTCTTTTTCAATCCTAAATGACATCGACCTGTCGAATCTTTAATCTTAACAGAAAAGATATTATCAAAATATTTTCATCCAAATAAATTAATTTAAAGGCGGTAAAATCAGGTGGGCTGGACCAAAATCTGGACTTAATGGTTCTAAATTATTTGGGACCAAAGAGCATGAATTTGGTTCCACAAGACTCGCCTCCATAACTCTGTTAAATGATACAAGTAGTCATAAAAAAAAAAAATGGGAGAAATACTAAGAATCACATATTTGTCGTTTGTCTGAGTCTTTATGTTTTATTTGTTGGGTCAAAGGATAATATATGTTATGTAAAAACAACATAACCCATAGAATTTAACCAACACAGTAGTTATAGCAGGGACAACAGCCTTGCAACAAACAACCTCAGGACCGATTGGCCAGTTTTTTGAATCATAAAACGTAACATATTGCAAGATGTGATATTTATTGTGATAAATGACTTTTAAAATATAATATAAAATATATATACACTTATAACATTAACATAGAAAATATAACCAAAATGTATTACGTTAAAGTTACTAAAATGTAAGTCTTAAACTCATAAATCGCAAGTCATTGTGTAAAAATAACCACTATCCTCCTATTCAAGATTAAGATTAATATTATCAGTACCATTATAATCATTCTCATGTAAATTGGCTACAGCAATATCTTCTTCAACTTCCTCTTCACCATTACTGTCATCCTTGTTGCCTCTTCACCAACCTCCTTACTGTATATATTACAATGTTTTAAAAAAAATAGGTACACATAACGGTTTTTTGAGGAAGAAGGCACACAATCGTTGTCCAATATAGAGATTTCCACCTAGTTCACTCTTAAATCTTCTGACAAAGTGATATTGTTCTCTTCCCATGTGCACATGACACCAAATGATTGACTACAACAGATATTTTTGGTCATTTGAGCATGTTTAAAATTAGAAAGACTAATTGATCAATAGATTTGGGAACAAGACATATACCGAAAAGATGTCTACAAAATCTAGAAGCGCAACAACAGCATAACAAGACATGCACAGAAAAGATGTCTACAAAATTTAGAAGCGCATCAATAGCATAATGGCAAAGTCCGAAAGCTCAAATTCCACTAAATCTAATTTCCCCTTTTTCCAGAACATACAAAACTTCTCCAACAGGTGGGTTCCATGAAACAAATAACTAATGCGAGAATCTTACTTTTAAATCCATGGGAAAGTACCCAAGGAAGTTTTCTCTTATACACATTAAGCCTCTAAAAATGCAATACAACAACTCAATATTTTTCCAGCCCAGAAAGCCACTTCCACAATTTAGCAATGCATCCATCAACAGATTTACTAGTGCTTGCCGGAAGAGTGAAGTTAGTCTGGAAAAGGGTTTCCAGATCAAGAGGAAGAAGGCCCAACAGAGCAGTGGCAATGGCTATTTGAACAGAAGGTTCCACTTTCATGGAAGCGTATTACATCTGAGTTCTCAACTGCCCTATCTTCATATCCAACAGCATCAACTCCAAGTCTGAAGATTACAACATTGAGCACATTGATAAACAAGAAACACGTGAAAAAGCAAGATGCAATGTCAAATGAGACTAAGTAATATTTAAATGTGCAAGAGTGTGCCTGACTGCCTGTGTATGTGATTGTTTGTCAGATTGCCAGCTGGAATTGATAGGTCCTTTCTAAACAACATATATAGAAGTGTTATTTTACATGACATACACAGAAGTCTTATTTACAAACTGATACCCTCTATTTCCTTGATTTTTACTTAAAACACCTTAAATTTATGTTGACAGGTTCTACTTAAACACTTATAAATAATGACAAATACACACACAGCATTTCAAACGAGACATATTTTATAATTTAATATCATGGTAGTCATATTAAACCTTCTATTTTCACGAGAATGTCAGGTAAACATATATATATATATATATGTGTGTGTACATCAAAGTAAAGATCAGTATACCTCCAAAGTTGACCAAGAAGAAGAATGATAGCAATAGCAAACTCTCCACTGCACATGAAGATAGATGTCACATCTTCTATACCATTGTTTTAATAGGAAAGCACAACTCTAAATAGTAGAATCATTGAGCTTGCTATATTATACACTATTTTTTTTTTTAAATATATATAAAAATAGTAGCTTCACACCTACATGTTCGCCAGTAATTTCAAAGATTCATACTTACTTTATTAATTTCATCAAATAACAATGCTGGCTTATTTTGCAGTTTGCAGTATCTCATCTTTCAACAAAGTAAAATGTAAATGATATCCTTTAATTCTCATTATTAATGAAAGCTTATCATTATTGTCTTTGTGCACAAGGTGGTAAGTGTAAATTTAATATTGATATGTAAGCAATGAAAGCTATAATCAGCTTGAAATATTTTAACTTAAGTGACTCAGATAATTGGGTCATAATGGCACCACTCTGATAACCAAAGGCCACTAACAACAAGGACCAAGGACAAAAGATTAGGTTCCAGATCCATTGGCCATATCCATCAACTACAGAGGAGAAAGAAAAAAGGGTTATTCAATGACACAATTAGGCCAAGGAATACAGCAGGCTACGAGTGACATGACAATTTTGGACACTTGAACTAACATTGAATTTAATAAAGTAGGGCTATCATTCTACTACCACATTTTTTTTTAACACAAAGCATGGCAATGAAGGAATCTATCAAGCAGGCTAAGATCAAATGCATACCATTTTGTATGCAACCAGCTCCACCAATGAATTACTAAGGTGACACATGGTGATACAGTAATATTGTTAAGAAAATCTGGCTGAGCAGAAGAAATCATGCATTTTTTCCAAACAACATAGAACACCACTATTCAGTTATCTGCACATTGAACAAGTTCAACATAAGTCCATTGTTTGTCTTAATAATTGTCCAGTGATAATCAGGTTGCTATGCATATTTCATTAAATAAAGTGTTTCATTAAAGAACAAAGCACATTTTAGTAGACTGCTGTTCTTTCAGAAAGCATTCCTGATTAGAGCCTGATTATTCTATTGTACGTTACGTATGATGCCCTCCCCTAACACCCACTTTTAGTGATGAATAGCTAGAAAGTAACACTAACTGGGGAATTGACTTAGAAATGAGTTCACTTCACAATAATTCTCCAGAGAATCAACAGCCTCAATGGTTCACTGAATTGACAGGAAAAGATATATTTCACATGTACCATTTATGAGCTATGCTTCAGACTCTCTTATATTACACTTAACCAACACAAACAGGTCTGAAAAAGATTATATAGAAAAGATAACAGAATCCATGCTTTGCCCTTGAAAAAATTAAAGGACGACAAAAAGTATGCAAGTCCAAACAGAACAAAAGCATGACTGAGTGTTTGGATGGACAGGTTCATGCCACAAGCCAAAATCTAAGTGAAACCTTACGATGTCAATACAATTAAAAGTGTACGCATACATAAAGTGAAACTTGAAATGATCTGATGCACAACAGCTAGGGGTCAAGTTATTATATGTCTGATAGCAAAAGGTTTCAAGATGAACTAAAGGTAGAAAACTTTGGGATTCAGAGTTCATGGTATGTGAGTTAGAGGGAAGGATAAATTTTAGGCAAAAGGATGGGAATTTTGGAGTGTTTATGCGCTATCCGGTTTCAGGTAAGAGTACATACATTGGCATAATTTAATTTTGGTGGATTTTAGGCATGGTTTAGGTCTGGTCAGCTTTAAAATGTAGAGGAAACAGTAGAAATTGAGAAGAAAAGAGAAGAGAAACCTAGGAGTCACACCTAGGGTTCCAAAAGCGTCACATTTAAGGATTGAATTACATCACACAACAAAGAAACAAGCATATTGATGCATAATCTCATAAAACTAAATTGTTTGAATTACAAGAGAGCCCAAAAACTACTTATATAGACCCTAGTAGACTATTTCCCAAGAACAAGAAATAAACTGTCCTAACACTCCAACTATTCAACTTTCCTAAACCAACTAAATATTAGACTACACCTTTGAACACCAAAATAACAAACCCATGCCAAAATCCAACTCCAGACCATAAAATATGAAATTAAAAAAATTACGAAAATTAATAAAATACTCATTTTTAATCATGTGCCAAACCAACGCTTGAGATGTCTTCTGTAATTCTTCTAAAAGATGCGGTCATGGTGCTCCATTACAATCTGTTAACCTATCAATTTAAAATATCTTTGTCCAGTACCTTGTTAAATTCTTCCTCTAATAAGCCATTTAGATGGTAATAGAAATATGGCTACGGCATATAAGAGAGATAAAGATCTTTTGTAAGTGACAGCTGAACTCAACAAGTCATACAAACTCATGATCTACACAGAAGCTCTTGGTCAACCTAAATCCAGCAAGAGAACGTAAAACATATCTATCATATTTGCATTACTATGGAAAGCAATACTATATTTTCAATCAAGGCAAACCTTTCTAGGTATTTCTATCTGAATCATTATGGTTCTAAAATGACCTTTCTAGACTAGAAGTTCAAACTTGACATATCTGACAGTCAAATTAATTGAAAACTTAAAGGAATCAACAAATAAGGAAATTGGAAACAAACAATAGTAACATGAATACCTAAGTTTTCAATATATTAAAAGAGTAGCAAAGTCATGACAATCAAGACTGAAGCTACATTTCAAGTATAACTCAGATGCAGGTTCAAATTTGAAAATTACAATATAGAAGTTGGGACAGATGTATGTTTTTTATAGTGCATACATATGCTGCAACTAAATTTTGCAAGTTTCAAGATGGCTATATATTATAAGCCCATGGTGCCCCTACACAAACAGCTAAAACATTCAATATTGAAACCTGCTAATTGCACCACTCCTTACCAGTAACCCCTGAAAGGCAAATGCAAGCCTTTAATCCTCCCTTACCAGTAATCTCTGCAACATCTAGTTCCATTTTGTCGAAATGGAGACATGGGAATCCCTCTCACCAGTAATCTCCACAAGAACATGTACCATTTTTGAAATGGTGAAACCTGCTAGTGTCTCGCAGAATTATTTCCCGGTTTTTGATCTTTGAAATGTACTTGATGGCAACATGACAATCACTACAGACTCGCAAGTTCTTCATCACCCTTATCGGAACTCCTTTTGGGGTGTTCATTAAAGCAAAAGCAATAGCCAATTTCTCACTGTGGTTTGTCAGGCTGTATTCTTTCTCCTCATTATCCATGTCATGCAAAACAGAGCTGGTATCAGGCTCATAACCATGCAACTTCATTTCAGACATTAGTTCTTCCAAATAAAAGTCAATTTCCATTGACTTTGGATGGGATTTGTCACCCATAAGGAACTGGTGAATCTGATTTTTCACTTCTACCCAGCTTATACCTGGTTCTTTCTTCACCATCCTATCTCTCATTGCCTTCCTTAATACAGAAACATCCTGCCACCTCTTGGCTGAAGCATGAATGTCGGAGAGCAGCACATAAGCAGCTGAGTCATGAGGATCTATCCTAAGAACTTCTTCAGCAATCCTTCTTGCCATTTCAGCATTCTTGTGTATTTTACAAGCAAATAATAATGTTTTCCATATAATAGCATCTGACCTTATAGGCATTGATCTTATCATAGCCTCTGCCTCCTCCAAACAACCAGACCTGCCTAGTAGGTCAACCACGCAAGTATAGTGTTCTAGTCTAGGCTGAAGTCCGTACTTCTCTACCATCAAGTCAAAGAACTCAAGCCCTTTATCCTTCAGTCCACAATGACCACAAGCATATAGCAAGCTCAAGAATGTAACTTCATTTGCCTGCAAACTTCTCTGCTCCATCTGATGAAAGAGTGAGATGGCTTCTTCTCCTTGTCCATGAAACCCATAAGCCGCAATCATTGAACTCCATAATACAACATCTGACTCTTCACATTCCAAAAAGGCTTTCACAGAGTCTTCCAGACATCCACATCTGGAGTACATACTAATTAATGAACTGACTACAGCAACTGTAGAACTAGCTCCTGCTTTAATTACATCAGCATGAATTTGCATTCCTTGTCCAAGTGTGGCTAACTCTGAACATGAACTAAGTACACTCACAAAAGTAATCTTATTGGGTCTAAAATTTGACATCTTCATTATATTGTATTGAACTAGAACTTCGCCAGAGTACCCATTTTGAGCTTTTCCTGCAATAAGTGTATTCCAAGCAACCACATTATGAAAAGGCATTAATTTGATAACTTTTTCTCCATCTTTCAAGCTTCCAGCTTTCATATACATATGAGCTAGAGAGCTGCCAACAACCAAATTAAACTCAAATCCACATTTCATTACATAAGCATGAACTACTTGTCCTGCAAATAAAGCTCTTACATGTGCACACGCCCTAAGTACACTACCCAAGGAGAACTCATCAGGCATGAAACCCATTTCATTCATCATTGAAAACAATGACAAAGCTTCTTCATTCATCTCAAACTGGGTCAACCCCGTGACCATTGCATTCCATGTTGCAACATTTCTGTCAGGCATTTCATCAAACACTTTCTTAGCACTCTCAAAATCACCATTTTGAAAATAAGCCTTGATCAATATGTTACCTGACATTGTGTTCTTCCTGGGCATACTATCAAACAGTGCCACAACTGTTTGAGTCTCCCCAAGTTTTGAGTAAAGGTTCAAGAGATGATTGGAAATGAACCTGTCTGAGGAAAACCCAGATGTGATTATTATAGAATGAAGCTGTTTTCCCAAAGAAATAGACTTTCTGGTAATACATGCTTGAAGGAGGTGAGATAACAAATTGGGATCTGCCCATATCTCAGATTTGAAGCCGTTGAAGGCTTCTTTTATGTACCCTTTGGAACAGAGGTTGGCAAATTGTTCTTTGCATTCAACAAGGTATCCATTTCGGAAGTGGGTTTTCGTTTTACTGGTGGAGAAGTGTGAGACTGAATTTTGTAAGTTTTTGCTGAAGTAGTGGACACAAGCCAAGCTTGGATGACGAAGACTCGGCCAGCTCATGCATTCACCACAGCCTACGGCTTGTTCAAGCTTAGATGACAAAGCAAATTAGACACCAGGGTATCAAGATATGAAACAAATACAATAGAAGCAAATTCTAAAAATAAAATGCCCCACCATCAAATCACACAAGGCCTCAACAACAAAATAATAATAATAATAAAGTTAAATCCCCGTAACTTTCTTTGAGGTTCACATTTTGAGCTTCGAGTTCATTGATTTTCTGTTCAAGGAGCTTCACAGCTTGGCCTAGGGTATTCCACAGCTCTTTAAGCCTTATAAAATTCTTCTTCAACTGCGCATAGGATAAAAACAATAGGCATATATTCAATTACAATTCATAACAAATACCCAACATAAAAAATCAAATAAACACCATACCTCTGCACAACGGGCATTGGCTGACTCAGGTTTCAATGCCTGATTCGCAGAGGCTCTAACCTTCATAATTCAATAAACAAAAGCTAAGTGTTATTTTAGAATGATCATCCATTGGAAACATTATCGTTGCCAACCATAGACTGGACTTACAATCATGCATTTGTTAAAAAAAATGATAATGAAAAATGGCAGACCCACAAAAGCTATCCACATAATACTCACAAGTCAAGTAACCTATTTAAACATTCAACCTGATTTAAAGGAAAAACAAAAAATGAACCAGAAGACGAATGAAATCTGAATGGAAAATACACGCAAAAGAATGAAATACCTAAATCAAAGAGAACTAGAATAAAACAAAAAGAAGAATCATATATCTTGCGTATATACTTATAATATGAAGACCAAAATGCAATGATGTCAGTGGGGCCCACTGGCTTGTTTCCGTGTAAGGGGGTAACGTTAGGGACCAGCTGAGAAATTGCAGATGAGTGTCTGGGTTGAAGTGCAATTGCCAGATGGTCCCTTTTGTTGGGCCATGAATGTTGGTCGGTCCATTTGCTCGTTTTCCACTTTGTTGGGCAATTTACAACATTGCAATGGATGGTCCATACAAAAAGGATAATTTAAAATTGATAATGTGACAATGTTAATTAATAAAAGATTATTTCAAATTAATTATTGTGATGTTGAAAATAGAAATTTAGTAATAAAAGATTATCTAAAAATAATTAAAAATGTTGGAAAGCTTAATTTGATATTATAAATTAGTTAGTTGAATAGTGTATTGTATTTATCAATAAAAATTACTATAAAATGAATAATTATGTTAAATTGGTAAATTAGGACAGAATAAATTTTAAAATTTTGATGACATTATAATATTGTTTTTTGCCATTAGAATGTGTTTGATATAATATATTTGTAATAAGAAAAAAAATTATGTTGACACTCATAGAAATATTAACATACAAATTTTTTACCAAGATGGCACTAAAGGAAGAAAGACATTACAGTCTATTTACTCAGAAAGTACAAATAATTTCATAGTTTCTAGTACTCTCCAAGACAGATCAACAGTCTCCTTAGGGCTCAACTTTCCACAATTCTTAGTAAGGATGACAACAGATCGGGTTTGGACGGGTGTAACAATATTTATATCTGTATCTGTCAGAAAATTTCATATCCATACCTTACCCGTACCCGCGAACACTATAGCGGGTTTGGGTATAGATTTGTACCCACAAGTATGGGTTTACCTACGGGTATACCAGTCAGAATTAAAAAATATATATATTTTTAAATTATTATTTAACACCATAAACTTTTCACCAACTTCAAATAAATCCTTACTAAAAATATGAAATTATGTTATGGTCCCAATGAAAAATATTGAAATTTCACTTTAGTTTGTCAGCCAATATTTTTATTTTTATTTTTTATTTTTAAAGGTATTACCTATTCTACTTAAAACGACGTCATTTTGCGTAGTGTTTATATAAAAAAAATTATTTAAACAAATAAATGGATTTGAGTATGGATATTTTTTTTATATTCGTACCCAATCCGTATCCATTACGGGTATGATTTTCATACTCATATTGACCTGTGAAAACTTTTTCTTATATCTATATCTGTCCATCACAGACGAATATCTATGGATAAATAGGTACATGGTAAAATTGTCATCCCTAGTTTTTAGTTGACTTAGCCCCAAACCCAAAATCCTAAGGCAATTCGGACATTAAATAAACCATAACCCTATCACAAGTGTAATACTCTTAGTAATCCTTCCCAATGCAATGCAAAGACGACATCTCCAATTGGGGTTGAGCCATACCTTGTGAAAGTTTAGTTCAGAAAAGTTATCTGAACCATAGAAATAGTAGAGTGATGAAAGGGATAGACTATGGTGCACTAGTCAAAGTATAAATATACACCACCTATTCAATGGCCCAATCTCGATCTCGGTGTCGTGCCCCAACTCTTTCACTTTCTTGTGCAAGCTTGATCCTAATCTTCATGTTGAGCTCTAGCTCTCTCACTTTCTTGTTGGAGCTTGATCTCTATCTCGACCTGTAATGCTTGTCCGAGCTTGCTGCTTAGTGAATTTGGGGTGGGATATTGATGGGAAGGTGATCAAGGATTAGATTTGGGATACTGCTGGTTAGGAAAGGCATGTTCTTCCCTCTTAAATTTCTTGCTCTATTTTCCTTGTTTCCTTAATTAATTTTGATAGGTTTGTGCTTGATTTGTCTGCAAATGCATGGATATTTGACTTTTGAGTGAAGTATATGATATTTTTAACTAAGCTATGCTTGTGCTAGTTTGATAATTCATTCTGCGTAACTTCATCGAACAACATATTCCTTTCTTCGAAGTGTTGGTTGATTTAAATACTAGATCAGGTTTGGTTGCTTCATTGGTTTATTTATTTATTTTTTGTGAAGTTTCTCTATTTTGTTTTCTTGAATTGTGAGTAACGAGATATTATATATGATGCTTTTATTGGTTATTGAGATTTATATAGATGTATATATGGTTTGTTATGATCTATTCAGGAATCCAATAGGTATGTAAGTGTAGTTGTTTGTTTTTGTGAAACAACTTTTAGTTTTTAAGTTGAGGATTGATATTTGATTATGACACCATTGAGTAGTGATGAATATTTGCATAATTTTCTAAGATTTATGGGTGTGACTTAATTTCATGGACTTATTTTGACTTCATGAGTGGAATTTGTTCTAGTACTCTCCTACCTTTCATTTAATCTATTGGAATTGTGTGATTATATTGTAGGATATCATTTCAAGTGTTTAAAGTTGGTTCTGTATAGATGTTACTGCAAAAGTAGAACTTGAATTTTGATAGGTGACACACTTGGATAGATTTGTATTGTTGGAAGTATTTTAGGGACTATATCAATTTGGCAGGACTGTGATGGTAAGCATCAGTACATTTGTTAGTAATGCATGTAAAACATATCATTTAAGCTTCAGTTTGTAATGGATGGGATAGTTTGAACATACATTTATTTTATAATCTCAATTCTTTAGTACATTTATGTTTTAGCTTCTCAATATCTAGTTTTGGCATAAACACTCTTTGGAACTGGTTTTTACAGCCTCTTGGTTCTCCTAATAAACATTTTCATGCATGCTAGCACATTGAACTTGCATGATCTTTTAAGTAATGTGATATTCAAAAGAAGAAGCCAAAAAATTGTAGACAGGTAGCCTAGCTAAACTTATTTTAGTTTGGGGATATTATATTATAGTATAAATATTATCTGTGCCATAGGACTTTTTTGTTCTTGGAATGATATGGTGTTTTGAACATTTTTGGGTTTGTCTAAGACTTTTTGTGAGCATCTCAAGCTCGTGTTTGTTGGGTGATTTTTGTTTAAGATTAAGTTGTAATATTATCCATATGAAACCTTGTGGAAATAGGATTTTGGGCTTTTATAAAGTATTTAATTATTATTCATACTAACTTTGGCTGCGCATCTTACAATAGTGGAGTTTCAGTAAAAAAAAGAAGCTTTACAACATATTTTGGGATGGTTTTTTCATCCTTATAAGCTTTCATTCGATTGTAATAAAATCTTTAATGGTGTGGAATTTAAGTTTACTTTTTGACTTTGTGTATGGGGGCATTTGTAGAAGTATCTTACTCCCCTTGGAGTTTTTTATAACATCAATCAGGGCTTTTTTCTATATCTTTCTTAGCCTAAGAGTGATTGAATTGGAGTGTGCGGTGAAGTATTAGAACAGTTCCTATGAGAATACCATAGTGATTCATGAGAAGTTTCGAACTTAGCATTTTATGAATGATTAATTTATCGCCTTTTACATAGATTGGACTCAACTTAAAGTGCTCCTAATTTCATAGTAGTTTGGGTTAGGTCCTCAATAGCACAACATAGTAAGGACAGGCTAAGATAAGAATGTTGAATGAGAAGAAATGCCAATTTATGTCATGGCTTTCCTCTCTCTCTTTTTTTTTTTTTTTGGGTAATTTAGAGGTTTGAAAAAAGCATGCATGCATATATGACCATTAAAGACCTCAGCATGCACCCACATCTTTATGCATGTCTCTCAATGGATAGATACGTGATTGCATTTCAAATTCTTCTATGGACAAAAGCCTAATTGGCTATAAGTTGGATGCATTTTTTGTCATTCAAACATCTTTACTGATGTACATAATCGTTGATTAGTAAAGAAGTACTGCATTGGCGCAACAAATGACTACAAAGTGATGCACATCTATTCCCTATGTTCTTGTGTCGTAGTGCAATATGTATATGTATATGTATATATAGTATTTTTCTTTTTAGTTATGGTGGATAATAAGCTTTTATTAGAAAAAGACAAAATAGGAGTAGAAGAAGCAAACATTTTTATATTTTTTGAAGTTGGAGTAGTATTATTATTTGTTGAATTGTTGACTAAATTATCTAAATTTGTAGTATTTTCCTTTTTAGTTATGGTGAATGATAAGCTTTTATTAGAAAAAGGCAAAATAGGAATAGAAGAAGAACAGATTTTATATTTTTTGAAGCTGGAGTATTGCTATTATTTGTCAAATTGTTAACTAAATTATTTAAATTTATAGTTTTTTTTTGTAATTATGGTAGATGATAAGCTTTTATTAGAAAAAGACAAAATAGGAGTAGAAGAAGAAAAACCAAAAAAGACTCACTATGCAAAAGATTTCAATGAAATTTCCAAAAGTAAAACCTTTTCAAAAAAATAAAAATTTAACATCCACCATAACTAAAAAGGAAAATTCTACAAATTTAGATAGTTTAATCAACAATTCAATAAATAATTTATAAGAAATTTTCAATAGATTTAAAAATTCTAGTAATAAAATTACAATTTAAGATTTACAAGTAGGAATTAATAATATTAAAAAAGAAATAAAAGAGAAAAATTCAGAAATTGAAATAAAAATTTTAAAACTATATTTAACAAATGATATAAAAGGAAAAGTACTAATAAAAAAAGATCAAAATGATGAAAATCAAGATCAAAATATTAAAATCCATCAAGAAAATGAAGAAAAGGAAGAAGATCATATGTATACATATATACATATACATACATGTATACATATGCATATATACTATAGACAAAATCTTTTTTTTTTATAGTAGAATATTTTTGTTGAGATTCAATCCAACATCCTGATTAACACCTAACTATCTATTCGTATTTTGACTCTACTAATCTCTTTTTGAGAATTCCTCTATATCTTATATTAGAGGCATTAGTTTCTATAATCATAAAGGCTTGAGGATTTAGTATTTCTAAGCAAAGGAGATTGTAAACTATTGATTCTAGTTTTTGGACAATTTCCATCATTTTTTTGTTGTTCTATGCAAGAGGATCCTTTTTGAGTCTTTTGAAGAGAGGTTTAGTAATATGATTGAAATTTGGGATAAAATTAGAAACATAGTTTAAGTATCTTAAAAATCTTTGGAGCTAGTTTTATCTCTAATTTTATTTGGAAATTTATCAATAATTTCTATTGATATACTAATAAGTGTTATGGTTCCTTGATAAATATCATGTCCTAAAAATCTAATTTTTATTTGAAATAGCTTCATCTTCTTTTGAGAAATAACTAGGCCACTTCTTTTAATAATGTTAAAAAGATATTTTTAAGTGTTTAAAATGTTGTTCTATTGAATTTAAAAAGATTGGAATATCATTAATATAAACTATTGAAAAATAAGTATATAGATTTAATATATTATTCATCATGTTTTGAAATTCTTAAGTAACATTTTTTAATCCAAAGGGCATCATATTCCGTTTGTTATGTCCAAAAGGTGTTATAAAGGTAGTCTTGTACTTTTCTTCTTCTTTTATTTGAATTTGCCTGAAATTTGACTACACAATCAAATTTTGAAAATGTTATTGCACTATGTAATATTTCTAATAAATCATTCTTATTGGGAATTAGATATCTAGTCCATTTTAGAACCTTATTGAGAGGCTTATAATTTATTACTATTCTTGGGGCTTCTCTTTCTATTTTAGTTTGATTTTGAACATAAAAGTTTGAATAACTCCAAGGAGATTTGCGTGCCCTAATTAATCTTGTATCTAATAAATTTTGAATTTCTTTTTTATAATAATTTAATAATTCTTCCTTCATTTGTATTAGTCTTGCTTTTGTTGGAATATTTCTTCCATCAAAATTCTTTTGATAAGGTAAAGAAATCATATGTTATTTTCTATCTCAAAAAGCATTCGGGATTTTTGCACAGATTTCTTTTTCAGAAAGAATTTTCAATTCTTCAATTTTCTGTTGAACTTGAGAATTTTTTAGCTTTTGTTTTACTTTCATATGATAAACTTTATTTGAAGATCATAGGTAAATTTTTCTTTTGCTCTTAGCATATTTATTGAATATATTTCTTTTTTTTTGAATTATGTTTATATCCTTTAAAATAGGATGTATTGAAAATTTAAAGTTTATATTTTTAAACTTTAGTATGTAAATTACCTCATGTGTTACTTTAAAAGAGTATATTTGAGTTAAAAATGGAGTTCTTAAAATTATTGATTCATTCATGTTTTTGACTAAAACGAAAGTATTTTTGAAACAAATTTCTTGACTACATTTATGAGCATTTTTCTAATTTATAACTAATTTGCATATTGATACCCTTGGCATTTCTTAATGATTCTTTTGTTTTTTCTTTTTCATAATATTTTGTTAGTATTAATCCTTCATGAATATAGTTAAAATCTATTTCAGAGCCTATTAAAACATGAAAATTTTGATGATATTCATTGTTGATTACTAAAGTAATTTTACATATATGAAATTGAATTTTTTTTAATAGCATTTACATAAGCATTTTCATTATTGCCTTGTTGATTTCCTAGGTCTTCTATCTCATCATTTTCTATTTTAAGATTTGCTTCTTCTTCTACTTTCTTTTGTGCAGATAGTCTTAATATTTCTACTTCAAATTGTGACTTCTTTTCTTTTATTTCATTTTAATGTTATTTGAGAAATCTTGTTTTCCTTTTGTCTCTACTTTATGTCTTTTTCTACTCTTATTTTAATCATTTCAGTCTTTTGAATTATTGAGGGTGCTATTTGAGTTTTTATCTTCTTTAGGGGTTTTATTATTGGATATTGATTTTTATTTTACTATTTTTTTGACAAAGTAGGTTTTTTTTTTTTTGATAAAGTGGTTGCTTCTTTTGACAAAGTGGGTTCATTATTGATTTTGATAGGATTTTGTCTTTTGGTTTCATTATCTTTTGATAGGTTGGTTGGTGACTTTGTTTTGTTAAGCTATTTTCTGATTTTGACAAATTATCTAACTTTTCTTGAATAATTATAGAGAGTGGTCTATTATCTATTTCTAAAAGAATTTCACTTTTTTGATAAAGAGATTTTTTTATTTTATATTTTTAACAATAATTTTTGAACCAATCAAAGAAATCTAATTCTAATAATGTAAGTTTTTTTTTAGATATAAATCTTTTATTTTGATTTTAGTTTTTGAAAATTTTGAAAAATACCATTTTTTCTCTTTGTTTTTTTAGAGAAAAATTCTTAATTAAATAAGTCTTTTCTTAATTCAAAGGGTTTTTTGAACATGTTAAGCTGATTTTGCATTTCTAAGTATGTAGCTGAGGTAGTTTCTTATGTTGAAGTAGTTTCTACTTTATATTGAGATTTTGGAATATTTTTACTATAATTAATTTCTTGAAGGTTTGCTAATTTTTCTTCTAAGGTTTGTAGTGAATCTAAATCTTTTGTTGAAATTGAATCTATTGAATTTTTAGGAGTAATTTTTACTATAATTATCAAGATCTGATACTTTTTCAAGTTTATCAAGATTATATTTCATCAAGATTCAAAAGAGTTTCAAGCTTATTAAGATTTGATACTTTTTTAAGATGCTCAACTTCTTCTAAATGCACCTCTAGAAATTCAATAAACTTAGCTTTAACAATAGATTTATATTTACGACAAACTTGAAAAGAAAAATTAGCAAAACTTCAAAGAATTAGTTATAGTAAAAATATTTTAGAATCTCAATATAAACTACTTCAACTCAAGAATCTATCTTATCTATATACTTAGAAATGCAAAATTAGTTTAACATGTTCAAAAAACCCTTTTAAATTAAGAAAAGACTTACTTAATCAGGAATTTTTCTCTAAGAAAAACAAAGAGAAAAGATAATGGTATTTTTCTAAGATTTTAAAAATTAAAATCGAAATAAAAATTTATATATAAAAGAACTTACATTATTAAAAAAAACATATATTTTTTCGATTGGTTTGAAAATTATTATCAAAAATAAAAAAAATTCCTTTATGAAAAAATGAAATTAAAAAATAAAATTCTTATAGAAATAGATAATAGACCACTTTTCATAATTATTCAAGAAAAATTAGATAATTTGTCAAAATAAGAAAATAGTTTAGCAAAATTAAAGTCACTAACCAATCTGTCAAAAGATGATAAAGTCAAAAGACAAAATCATATCAAAACCAATAATGAACCCACTCTGTCAAAAGAAGCAACCACTTTGTTTAAAAAAAATACCTACTTTATCAAAAGAGAATAGTAAACTAGAAAAAACATCAATATCCAATAGTAAAACTACTAAAGAATATCAAAACAAAAATGGCACCCTAATAATTCAAAAGACTGAAATGATTAAAGTAAAAATAGAAAAAGATATGACGCAAAAGCAAAAAGAAGATGAGATTCCTCTTTCAATAATTGCTCAAAGAATATAAGAAAAATTTATTCTGATAATAATCAATAAAGATCTCTTAAAATGTCACAAAAATTAAAACAACAATGGTAAACTTTAAATAATCAAATAATTATTGGAAATCGTCCTCCTTTACGAGAAAAAAAAACTTAAACATTTTAAACCTCAATAATTGCATCTCCTTTCAAAAGAGGTGTCCCTGAAAAAGAATGTCAAAATAATGTTCATTTAAAACAATTAAAAAATATTCAATATCAAAAAAATTATTCAAATCAAATGTTATATACCATAGCAACACAATTAGATAGTATAGAAAATTCTATAACTTATGTTTCAAATTCTGTATTGCTTCAAAATCCTACAAATTCAAAAGGAAAAGAAAAAGTAGAACAACTCATGTTAAAACCCTTTTCTTTACCTCAAGAAACATTGACAAATATTAAATTAGGATAGACAAATGATTATGAAGATTTATTAAAAGAGATTAATATAAAAATTCAAAATTTAAGTACAAATGATGAATCGTCCAAGATAAATTCAAAAGGCATTAATACTCTTTCAAAAGATAAAGATCTAGATGTACTAGAAAACCAATTTCTAGATGTCAATAAAATGCATGGGGATTTTGTAGGACATCCCTCAAAACAAGGACAACAATTAAGTTAGAACTATTATGCTTGAAATTATTGTTCAAGACTTATACATCCGGTTATTCAATATGAGGAAAGAAATCAATATTGGGAAAATTTCTATAATAGGCATGGAGTTTATGAATGGAATATTAATAGAAAAAGTGAATATGAAGTAATTAATACTTTAAAAAACATAACGATGGCAACAACATACAAAATTCAAAGAAATGATGAAATATAAATAGTTAATTTAATAATAACAAGATTTTTTTATGAATTAAAAGGATGGTAGGATTATTATGTAATTGACTATGAAAAAATTCAACTTTTCCAAATGATCAAAGCAGAAGTAGTAAATGGTCAAGTAGTTCAAACCACTGATATAGTCAATACTTTAATTAAAGCTATAATAAAACAATTTGCAAGAAATTCTTCTCAAATTCAAGATAGAACCTCTGAAGCCTTGTTAAATGATAGGTGTTCAACTTTAACAGACTTTAAATGGTATAAACATATATTTTTATTAAGAATCTTTACAAGACCTGATTGTAATCTAGCTTATCGAAAGGAAAAGTTTATAACAGGTCCCTCGGGTCAATTTACAGAAAAGGTCAAGAATAATTTAAGAAAAAAATTAATGAAAATATACTTTGGGTGGAACTAACATGTGGTCAATTAATCAACACAATAAATCAAGAAGGATTAACCTTGTATACGAATCTAAAATTAAAAGTTAGGATAAAAAATGAAAATATAATTAATAAAAAAGAATTAGAAACTTTTTGTTAGCAGTATGGTTATGAGTCAATACAAGAAGTGCTCTCAATAAAAAGAAAAAAGAAATTAAAAACAAGTAGAATAATGACATCCAGACTAGTAAAAAAATTAAATCCAAAAATTCAAAACGATCTTCAAACGTCTAGGAAAATTCCTAAAACATTCAAAATTAGAGAAACTATAGTGTGCTATAAGTGTGCTCAATTTGATCATTATAGTAGAAATTGTAAAATGAAATAAAAAATTAATAACCTAAGTGTTAGTGATGAATTGAAAGTTCAATTACAAGAACTTTTGCTAAATTCAACAATTAAGCCAGAAGATTCTCAAATAGAAGAAGAAGAAAAACAAATTTATCAAGAATGAGAAAATTTTGATTTAGAACTAAAAGATTATTCAAAAGTTGATTGTTCACAAAATTATGGAGAAATATGTCTTTATTCATCAGCATTTATACCTACTATCAATTCTCTTTCAATTTTTTTTTATTAAAATTGCATATTTCAAAAATTTCATTTCAACAAGAGCTTATAAATACCTTTAGAAATCTTATATTGAATGCATAAGTTTTCATTACAAAAGACTTTACGTACTTGCAAAAAGAAACCATCTACTCTTTCTCCAAAGAAAACCATAGCAGATTATGCTATGAAGTCTCCTAGTTCAACAATCTCATCCAACATTTTAATTATCAGGCCTTCCAAAGGATCAACCATTGTTCTTACTGAAAATAGATTTATTACCCTTGGATCAATACCTACTTCACCAAGAAATTATCTTGAGGTTGCTACCTTTTCAATAAATACCTCTACACCTTTTCCATCTCAAAAGGTAGAATGCACTAAAAATATAGGATATGTTACCAAAGGCATCAAAATTCCTATTGCGATCATAGAAGACTTTCAAAAGGCCTCATCCCCCAGAGAGACAATTCAAAATATTTTGCTTCAAAATTGGAATTATATTCAAGATGATTTTCGAAAATCAAGAGAATTTTATGAGCTAATTCTATTACAAGCACAACCAATAGAATTAAAACATAAAACAGATCTGATAAATCCAAACAAAATGGCTTTTTTAGCAATCAAAATAAATCAAGTCCTTTCTCATCACAATTAGGCATTATCTTTTCCATTCATGCACAAAAAATTTTAAGTTTATTTTCAACCTGAAACTTCAATTAGGAGGATTATAAGCAAGCCTAGTTCAATATTCTCTATTATACTTATTATTAACTAATAATATAATATTTTACACATTTATTTGTCCTCATACTTAGCATTTTAAGGTCCAAAATTGCATACTTCCAGCTGTGTTAAGATATTTTTATGGTGTGAAGTCAATTGAATTCATTTTACAAAATTCTGTGTAATTGGCCTTTTTGAGTAGTTTCTGTAATCTGCCTATATCTCGAGCTACACTTATTCGATTGATGTGATTCTTATCTTGCAAGAAATACAAGAGATAGATCTACAAATTTTATGAAGACTGCAAAAGCTAAATCACACAATTGGTTGTCCAAAATTGGAGCTCAATTCAGAATCAGAATACTGCCCAGCCTTGTCCCTAGCAGCCTGACCTCCAAGCATTCAACAAGCCATAACTTGAGCTATAGAGGTCCAAATGAGGTGAAACAAAGCCCAAATGGAATATAACACATAAATCCACAATTCATATGAAGACTTTCCGTGATGAAATGATCAAATTGGGCATCAAAACTGATCTGAAATTCATGGGTAGGGATGCTGCAAAAATGGGCTCTGCAGAATTGGACTTTCAAGGCCCCAATTGACATGGATCTCAAGCCCATTTCACCACCCTTTGCTCCAACCC
>JANHAO010007017.1:0-20639 GCA_026873985.1 Saraca asoca
AAATAATAATTACAATATATATTTATAAATAAGTATAATATTTTTTAATATTTACAAATATACTCCTATATTTTTATTATTTACATATATCTCCTACGTGTCGGTGTCCTATATTTTTATTATTTACATATATCTTTTATATGATGGTGTCCTATATTTTTTGAAAATGTCATATTCTCATGTCTGTATTCATATTTTCTCGTGTCTGCGTATTAGTATCCGTGCTATATAGTACACTTAAAAAGAAAACTAGAATTGCCACGTGGCAGTGGCACACGATTTGAACACAGTTTTTTTTTTGGGCCACAGTAGGTTGTTTGTTTGGGCCAGTGAATTTTAACAGTAACAAAAATACCGTAAGCTATTGCGGAAGGAAAAAATCATCTTCTTGGAGTTGTAACTCTGTGATTCACTCAAAAACAGTCAGAAGCTCACAGGTAAACTCCAACCAAACCCTCGTTCCTAATTGCTTGCATATCGTTTCTCGATTCGTTCATAATTGTGAAATCAAGTAATTTTAGGGTTTCAATTCTGACATTTTCTAATTCCATCAATCAGAGAATATGGGCGGTGGAGCTGACCATGGCCATGGAGAGGTTCATGGCGATTTCAGGAACAAGGTTTGGAGTATGACTGGTGGCCCTTACTGTAGGCCCAAGCACTGGAGGCGCAATACTGCCATTGCAATGTTCGGCGTTTTCCTTATTTGTATACCCATCGCCATGAAATCCGCAGAGCTCGAGGTCTGTTCTCTCTGTCTCGCTTATGCTTGATTTTTGATGTCTGGTCCAAGTTTCACGATCTGTTTGTATACCGAGAAATGTGGAAAATTCCATGGATTCGGATGTTTTGGGATCTTAGTTTCCTGACGTGTGAGTGTAGCTATGGTTTGAAATTAACAGCCATTCCTGATTTCCGTTCTCTTTGAAACCTGACCCTACTTTGTGAAAAGCCTTATTGTGAATTTTGTCTCCATCTTTATGGTTGGTTACAGTGGCCCTGATCTCAGTGAAATTTCTATGCATGACTTTGGTAGTGGCACGTTGATGTTTGTCATGGAAGTTAGATTCTTCATACGGTATGTTGTGCCATCGTTTACATATTGGTAATTTTAACAAATGAGTTAAGTCACTGACGTTTTCCTGTGATATTTAGTGGTTTTTAATTTTTTATTGAATGTAAATATTGCAACCTGTCTTCTTTCTCCAGTATTTGCAACTGACCATGGTAGAATTTTTATTATATATTGGTTAAGCTGTGTGCATATTCCCTTTTCTATATTTAATATATAATGTTTTTTTTTTTAAAAAAAAATCTTTGATCCCTCCCGGAGATCAGTTACCTTCGTCTTTTTTACTGTAGAAAGCATTAACCTTCCACGAGTAATCTTTTACCATTATAAATGATATTAATGGGGATTATGATAATGCTTACTAGCTGGTCAGCACGGTGCACACCACCTTTTAAATCATTCAGATTTTTAGCCCTCGGCATTCTAAATTACAATGCATATATATAAGAAGTTGGTTTTCTTTTGCTGAATATCAGATAATTTCCCCCTGTTTTTTATGCAAATGCCTTAATTGATGGATGGGTTGTATTTGCTTGATACTGGTGGATGGAACCAGTTCAATATTCCCTTGTTATTCTTAGTCTTTTGTGCGTACTGTTGATGATGCTAAGATCTAAAATTGTTTACGTGAGATGCTTGTGAGTTGTGATGTAACTTTTTAGGTAAAAGTATTATGTCTATTATGACTTGTATGTATTGGCTAATAGATTTATATTCTTTCAGCAACGACCACATCACCCTGTTCGCCCAATCCCTTCACAGCTCTGGTGCAAGAATTTTGGAACAAAAGACTATAATGATCCATGATCACCATTAATTTACCAGTTTGGATTTTGCAACTTGAGACTTGTCAAACAAGATTCCAGATGATGTGAACAGCTTTAAAGTTTTTTTTTTTTAATTGTTTTATAAGACTTGGATCTAGGATCATGTAATGGACATCAACTTTGTTACACTCAAGAACTGCAATAAGTTTCTAATGGTTGGTCAGTTTCCTTGAGATCGTGTTTAAACTAGTATTTCCGGTAATTATAATTGATGGTTTCATCATTTTTGTTAATTCCATGTCTTACTAATATCATAGCATGTATTACTCCAGCCTTGGATGGTGCAAAGATATAGTTCAGTATTCTGAGAAAACATGTAATATCCACTTGTTACTACTGTTCATCAAGTCCATATGTTGAATTGTACAAAGAGATGGTAAGTGGTGCAAAACAGCAATCAGTACTCACAGATTGACTGATTAGTGAGCTGAAAGTTAAAAGAGAATGGAATGTAAGATTTTGTTCCAAATTTTAGAGAGGTTGGATGATCTTCTCCATTGCACTCGTGGAATTGCATAAGTTCCTTGATTCTTAACAACATCCTCTCAATTAATTGACAGAATAAGGTTTACTATGTGCAAATTTTGACTGGAACTTGAAAAATGTTACATGGAATGTATTCCAAGGTCAATTATTTGTGTTATGTAGTGTTTTTGCAGGCAGATTGTCTGGGAAATCCGAACCCAGTTTCAAATATTCTTGGTTGTGAGAAGTTCCAGAAAAAAGACTTGTGTCTTGGCCATCTAAAGTGGACTAGGCATATTCGCACATTCTTCCTTTAAGCATCATACAGTTCATGATCTGCACAAAGTTAAGAATAGAAAATAAAGAGAACAAAGTGAAGGGTAGAAGGCAATTTTTGTTTTGGCCGCATAACACAAAAAAGCTGAATTTGGATCCCCACAAATTTTCCAAGAAATCGAAGGCATAAATGTAAAAGAAAGATTAGATACAAAAATCTTTTTTTTTAATATTAAAATAGTAAGTTTTAGAAAAAAAATTATGAATTTTAAAATGAAAGATTGTGTATTTTTCTTTACGAAATAAAAAAAAATTAACAACTTAAAAAATTAAAGAGAATCAGATCTCACAAAAGCATTGTCACGAAAGAACAAGAAACTCAATTTTTGAATGGTTTGATTAGAAATTCTAGAAAGAAAAGATTGCATGTATAAAGATATAATAACTATTAAAAGGCAATCATATTCTTTTGGTTGACAGACAGGAAGTTGTTCTGTCCACAATTCTTTGCCAAAAAATGTTGTTCCATTCACCATTGATTGTATGAGAATAGAAAAATATCAGTATTCTTTGCCTCTCAAATCGAAGAAAAAATATATTTTTTCCCTGGTAATATGATTTGATGGAAAGAGAATATAAAAAAAAAATCCCAGTAAAACAAAATTTGAATGATGTATGTTTGGGGAATAAAAAGGGACAAAACTAACTTTTGTAACTTGCAACAATGTATTCACATGCATCTAGTTTTTATTTCTACCTTTTTTTTTTTTTACAAAAATATTAGTTTTACATTTACATTTCTGAATCTTATTTTTTCTCTTTCACATTAATTATCATTATTTATAATTAATTTTAATAACGACGTAAATTAAACATAAAAATATTGACTATAATCACGTTATTATTTTTATGGATTTGTTTTTTTTTTCTTACTCTAATTTTTTCCTTACAAGTTAAAATATTCATGTATTGGGCAAAACTTTTTCCTCTCCAAACATTTGATAGAAATCTTGACCAAAAACAAAATAAGAGCATGACAAGGATGCATACCAAAGTTTTATTAAAAAAAAAAAGAAACCTATTATATTCGGTAAATTACATATATTTTTTATTAAAATTTAATTTAATTATACTTATATCCTTATATTTTTAAGATTACGTATTTATTTTTCTATTTTTATGAGAAGTAAATGCAATTTATCCTTTTTTTTTTTACAGAGAATTGAAATTTTATTCTGTAATTATGATATATCATTTTTGTGTAGATGAGTTATAGCTTCCCAAAAGAAAAGAAAGAATGGTAATAAATAACTGAATAAGGTAAAGGTAGATATTACCGTAGCACCATATTTTCCCCTCTATTTTTGGGAGTACCAATTATTTTGATAGGTTCCTGTTTTGGAAGGTTCAGATTATGTATTATCGGTAGCACCAATTTTCTTCGTGCTAAGTAGATTTCCCCTGCGATAAATCTGTGAAGATAAAATTTTAAATTAGTTACCACTTTTTAATTTTATAATTATCCGATCTTGGTGATTTTCTAATAGTTATAATATTTATTCTCATTTAAATTTTATTATATAATAATAATTTTTTACTAGTTATTATAGAAAGAGTAAAAAGGATTTTAATTTTCTTTATCTCTTTTTTTTGTTTCAATTCAAATCATAAGTAAAATTTTTGATTTTTTTTAATCTTCTATTAATTCAAAATATCTTCTATTTTATCTATATTAAATAATTTATATATAATTAAATAATTATATTTATATAAAAATAAAATATTTATCAACACATAATTAATAATATTTAACTTTAATTTGATAGATAAAATTTATGTAAAATTTTTTAAATTATCTTTAAATATTAAATACTAAATTTGATATTTTATAATTTTTTTAAATTTTTATCCTTCTAAATATTTATCATAATTTCAACTTAAAATATTTTTAAAACTTCATAATTTTTTTTAAAATAATATATCAAATGTGATAATACGAATTTTTATTAATTAAATAATTAAATTTTTAACATGAAATAATTAATTTAAAGTTTTAAATAAAAAATTTATAAATAAATTTACTTGAATATTAATATATTAATAAAATATTTTTAAAAAGGATAAAAAACTTAAATAATTAATTTAATTAATTTAAAATATTAATATAATAATTTAATTAAATTAATATAAATATAATATTTTCTCATAATTAATATGAATATAATTATATTAATTATATAATGATTTAACGAGTAAAAAGAAGATGATAATTTATTTAAATATTTTATAATTGATAATCTAAATATATGCTACAAATTATTATAAAATAAAATTAATCAAATAACCATTCAAGTTAGTTTATTGATAGTTAATTTTCCATCGTAAAGACCTTTTCTCACCCACATCGCAAGAGCCAGGAGTCCCATGATAAATTGTTTGAACTCAAGCCGCCCCATGATAAATGATAATTTACATATTGACCCCAGTTACACCAACATCTTTTCATTATTCCCCTCCCCCGCCCTCCTTCCTCGTGGGCGGCTCATCCTTCAACTGTTTCTGCTATTGGACACAGAGAATGACAAAATTTTCGAATATGAGAATAATTTTTACACTATAAATAGCGAACCGAACCCAATCTAATTTTAATAACATCTCATAGTCGAAGAGAAAACTTAGAAACTATCTCGGGAAAATATTGTGGACACTGAGAAAATAACATTAGTAGAGGATGATATAAATTTAGGAGACTTCTTTAAGTGCTGCTAAGTAGGTGCAGCTGAATTTTATATTATTTTTTCATTTAAGTTTGTTTGGTGAAGAATGTGGAGCCATGTGCGATTCGCCGCAACCAATTTCAGCCGATCCCGGCGGTTCACGACGGTGATTCCTGGTCCTTGCATTGTCCATAAGCGTGGTGCTGACATCCTCCACGATCCGTGGTTCAACAAGGTTGATAATACTACTCTTTCTCTGTCCTTTTTCTTTTTTTTTTCCTAAATATAAGTTGAGCTTCGTATTCTGATAATGTCAGTCGAGGTTGATCCGGTAGTGTTTGGAATTGGCTTTGAAATCAATGGTTGCGATTTCTATTTTAAATTTGACTGAAAGGAACAAACTTTAAGTGATGTTGACGTTACGGTGCATCAAATACAGTTCTGGATTCTCTGGTTGTCAAAAAGCCATTTGTTTTACGCTAAAAGTTAAGTTGATTGAATAGCGCGTTGTGTCTTGGAGATAATATGAAGATTTAATAACGTGTGGGGTTTGGGGATATTGATGTTTTTTTGTAACCAAAAATCAAAACTTTTAGCAAAATAGAAATTGGTTGCTGATGTCACTCGAATTAGTTTTAGCAAGTTTTTTTTCTTTTGTTTATTTGTTTAGCTCGCTTCAATTAGTTTGGAGTGTAGATTTTAACTGCAAATGTAATTGCTATAAAATTGCTTGCCATTGTGGTCATCTAAATATACGTGAAAATACATAGAAGTTTGTTCTAGGACTAACAGAATATTAAAAATAAAAGAACCATGGAGGGATTGCACTACGCTGGTGGAGGTTTGACATCTCTTATCTATTCTGAGGGGAAGAAGTTATCTATTAGTATTTTTGGTCAGACATGTTTAAGTTCTGATATATGATGAATATATATTCATTTTGACGTGCCACTTAATGTTGTCAATAAACATGAGGTTCTCATGGATTTTTTGTGTCTAAAAGCCGTGGTTTCTAGGAGTGCTAACAGATTGCAATTCTTTATGGTCTTTATCCTTGTTTCTCCCTCTCAAATTGTGTGTTTGTATGTGTTCTGAATTCAGGATACTGGGTTTTCTTTGACTGAAAGAGACAGATTGGGGCTTCGAGGCCTCCTTCCCCCTCGTGTCATACCATTTGAGCAGCAATATGACCGATTCAGTAAGTTTGAGAACTTATCTTCTAATGTTGTATATATTGGCAGTTCAATCTCAGTAATTTTCACCCACCTATAAAGAACTGTATTCTGTTTTAGCTTTAGCTTCATGCTCACCATTCAATTGCTTTTTTGTGCTTGTGGCAAATCCTAATATCCATATGTTGCCATTTCTTTTCCAGTGAATTCATACCGATCTCTGGAGAAGAATACTCAGGGCCATCCTGATAATTTTGTTTCCTTAGCCAAGTGGAGGATCTTAAATAGACTGCATGACAGGAATGAGACTTTGTACTATAGAGTGAGTTTAATTATGAAGCTGACTTGTTATTGTTTTAATATATTAAAATTTATGATTATCATTTTTTCTTTTCTCTTCAGGTTCTTATTGATAATATTAGAGAGTTTGCTCCAATAATATATACTCCTACAGTAGGATTAGTGTGCCAAAATTATTGTGGGCTGTATAGACGCCCACGTGGAATGTATTTTAGTGCCAAAGATAAAGGAGAAATGATGTCAATGATCTATAACTGGCCAGCTCAGGAGGTATTGCATTAATCCTCAAAAATATTGCATACCTTTTCTTTATGTTCATTGTCACAAATTGAAAATAATTTTTTTCCACCCAAAAAATTGCAATTTTAGGTGATAAATTATTTATGGAGTTTTTTTTTTCGGGTTTTCATCCTTTTATTTCTGCCCTGCAGGTAGACATGATTGTCTTGACAGATGGCAGTCGTATTCTTGGCTTAGGTGACCTTGGAATTCAGGGAATTGGAATATCTATAGGAAAACTTGATATGTATGTTGCTGCTGCTGGTATCAATCCACGAAGAGTATGTCCTTCCATCTGCCAATCTGTGTCTCTGTAATGTCTGCATGTTTGGTTCAACTCTATAATTTTAGTAGTACTCAACATTAATGGACATCCGGTGGCAGCTAGCTTAAGGATTGCACCCTCGTGTGTTGACCTTGCTTAGCTTGGGAAAAAAGCATTCTTAACATCAGCATGATGCATGGGATTATTAACTGACATCTCTAATTTAATTTTTGTTTGTAATTTTCATCAGTTCTGTGTAACTGTCATCTTTAAATTAGTTTATAGTGTATTCATGAAGTTCTAACTACATGTACATGAATATAATTAGTTCTAGATCATATTTTATTTGGTTTACCTAATACTTCTGGTAAAGCCAGTAACTCTGTAATTACTTGTATGTTATTTTCCTATGTCTCAGATACTTCCAGTTATGTTAGATGTTGGCACTAACAATCCAAATCTACTTGAAGACCGCCTTTGTGAGTAATACTGTTGTTAGACCTTCAGTTTGCTTGTTCTGCTGCTGTGCTTTATGCTTTGATTTACTAGGAACTTAAAAGCTATGTTCCTCTTTGTCAAAAGAGGATGATGCCATGCTTGTTTGTATCCTAGATTTATGTAATTTTTTTTTTTTTTTCATTTTTCATTCTTTTAAATAATGGCTCTTGAGGGTTGAGTAATTCTGACACACTATTCTTCCCTTGATTTTTGGAGTTAGTATTCCTTAATTTCTTACTTTCATTATTATGAAAGTTTGAGATTCTGGATTCTGAGTGACTTTCTTCCTAGTTTCTAACTCATTTTAATGAGATTTGAATGATATGCTTGCATTAAATAAGATTGATCTTATATAAATTCTGATCTGATTTATTGTAGACATTTTGTCTTTCTTCGGTTAACTTCTTTACAGTTTACATGTTTATTATCACACTTATCCTTAATGAATAATTTTTCTCACATAATGGGAAGATCATACTGAAATCTAATAATATAATTCCTCCTTGTTGCATCTTTAAAGATGTTTTATTTTCTGACATGAATTTTCTCTTAGACAGATTTAGGAGTCCGGCAACATAGGTTGGAAGGTGAGGAGTATCTATCCATTGTGGATGAATTCATGGAAGCTGTTTTCAGAAGATGGCCAAGGGCTATTGTGCAGGTTTTTATTTCCTCTAAATATATAACTATGTTTACTTTAAATTGTATGTTTTATAACTTGATGCACGGGCTAAATATATCAGTTTGAGGATTTCCAAATGAAGTGGGCTTTTGAAACTCTACAACGCTATCGTAAAAGGTTTTGCATGTTTAATGATGATATACAGGTGAGAAAGTAATATATTCTGTTCATGTAACTAAACTTGAACGGGTTCTGTAATGCATTGGGTACAAGTAACTACTAACTTATCTTCCTTCATGATTTATAGGGTACTGCTGGTGTTGCACTCGCTGGATTATTGGGGACTGTAAGAGCCCAAGGTCAACCATTGCCTGACTTTGTGAACCAAAAGATAGTTGTGGTTGGAGCTGGGAGGTACCTGCAATTGATTGTGTTTGACTTATATTGGGCCACTAGTTTGTTTGTTGTTTTACTCTGCTCCCTAATGTAGCTATCTTTTGTCTTAAAAATTTTTCTTGTCAATCTTGCAGTGCAGGGTTAGGTGTTCTTAAGATGGCTGTCCAGGCGGTTTCACGGCTGACAGGATGCAGTGAAACAGCTGCTAAAAGTCAATTCTTTTTAATTGACAAAGATGTATGTATCCATGATCTTCGCTGACATTCTTTTTTGTTTTAAGTTGCAGCATTAAGCATTCAAAATCTATTAGTTTTTTCCATATAATGGAAGGTCCATTTCCCTCATTCTTTTGACTGAACTTCATGCAATCCCTGCATGTGTTTTTTCTTTGCAAGTTTATCTTTTTAATCATATTCTTATCTTGATTTGTCCTAACTTCTAATTCGATCGCATGAGAAATGGCATACAGTGATGATTTAGCAACATCATTATTTGCACACTGCTATTTCATTTGTTATTGGATTATCGAATTAATTTAATTGTGGTTGGTTAATAAGGAACATGTCTAAATGCAGGGTCTTGTCACAACCGAAAGGAGCAATCTAGATCCAGCTGCAGCACCTTTTGCTAAAACTCCGAGAGACCTAGAGGGGCTTACTGAGGGTGCTAGTCTAATTGAAGTGGTAAAATGCTGTTTGCATAAGGCTGCTTTTATGATATCCAACAGAATTATTTTAATACAAGAATACAGAGCCATTTTGCATTAGTGATACTTTGGAGATTATGCTAGCTTTTATATGCGTACTTGTTGAAATAAATAAATTTCAGGTTAAGAAGGTTAAGCCACATGTGCTTCTTGGACTGTCCGGTGTTGGGGGACTTTTCAATGAGGAGGTAAATACCTTTTAAAATAGTCCTTTTATCTTGTTTTATTCCTCTGTGAAGTATGTTAAGTTATTAAATGTCATGGGCAAGTTTGAAGTTTGTCTTGTTTTGACAGCTTATGGTTATCCATTATGCATTTTACTGTATTTTGTTATCTTAATTTTAATCGTTGAGATTCAACTCAGGTGCTTAAAGCAATGAGAGAATCTGTTTCAACAAAACCTGCTATCTTTGCCATGTCTAATCCCACCATGAATGGTTTGTTTGTACATGGCTCGCCAAGCACTAACAATTCCTTTATCATGTCTAACGTTTTTCATCTTTGACACTCTTTTGTGCTATCATTTTTACAGCTGAGTGCACTGCTATTGATGCTTTTAATCATGCTGGAGAAAATATAGTGTTTGCAAGTGGAAGCCCTTTCGAAAATGTTGATCTCGGTAAATACCTCTTCTAAACAAGCATCATGAGTTTTTAATTATCTTGCCTAGTTTATATTTTCCTGAGTGTGGAGGCTCATAGGATGAATGTTGGTATATAGTCTGATCCATTTCTTCCATCCATTTCTTCCATAGTATGATTACCATGATCTCCAAATTATCTATTGTTCAGGGAATGGAAAAGTGGGCCATGTTAATCAAGCAAACAACATGTACCTGTTTCCAGGGTTTGTCTTCCTGGCTCTTTTTTTTCATGAATTATACCTACTACTAGAAATAAAGGTGTAAATTTTATTTGTGAACTTTCATTTCAGGATTGGTTTGGGAACTCTTCTGTCAGGTGCTCGTCTTATAACAGATGGAATGTTGCAGACAGCAGCTGAATGGTATGCATATGTTAATTTTGAAGTTGCTTCTTTTTCTCTACCAAAAACTTTCAGAGAATCAGAACTAGTAACTTAGCAAATATGTTTGCTTTTTGTAAATCTGGTATGATAGAATTCAAAGTGCTGCTATGGTCTTGGTATAGAGGTTCAGTAATTTGTTCTTGTCTGATCAGTTGTCTACATTTTTCTACTTTTGTTTGAAATTTGTTGTACGTCTTATATTTGGGCAATACTTTTTCTAGCAAAGTAATGCACATGCACAATGTGGTCAGATTATTGTTGAATGATCATATTGTAAATAATTAAACTGAACATGTAATTCCTATGACCTTGCCCTAGCCCTTCTTCGGTGCACTTTCTACTGCAAGTTATTCCATGTAAAAACTTATCAACAATAATTTGGTTTGATTGTTTTCTTCTTCCCTTCAATTTTTATCCATCTTGATGACTGATGAGTTGTGGCTTTGTGTTCCTTGAAACTAACTAATATGCTGTTACTGTTACAGCCTTGCTTCATACATGATGGAGGAAGAAATCCAAAACGGGATTTTGTATCCATCCATTGATAGGTAATATTTTTTCTGGCATTGATTTTGTTTAGCTTCATTTCACTCTTCATTTCTTTTGGCCCCTCTCACCTTTTCAAACATCCGGGAGACATAAAAATTCAAAATTTTCTGGTTACTAAAAAATGTGAAGCATGTGATCATCAAGGATTTGGCTTCCAAGTTTGGATATACCATATAATACTTGATCTATTGATCTCTTATCAAGAAGTTCAGCCATTACCCACATTTAACATTTTGTAATGAAACTAAAAAATGCGTATTCAAGTTCTTCAAAAGGAAAAATGGTCGAACTGATTGGCTTTGAATGATTAAGCTTATTATGTCTGGCTAGTATGGCCGCCTCTGATTAACACTTCTTCACATGCTGCAGTATACGAAATGTTACAGCACAGGTTGGAGCTGCTGTTCTCCGAGCAGCAGTTGCAGAAGGTTTGGCAGAAGGACACGGCAATGTGGGGCCAGGAGAACTTTCTCACATGTCGAAAGTATGGACTTCGACATACATGCTTGCGATATGTGATATGCTTTATACTTTGCTGCTAGAGAAGGGCTACAATACAGACTGATTTTGATCTGGATGGTTTTTGATACCCAGAAAACTGTAGTAACATAGGAATTTCACAAAAGATTAAAGTCAAACAGTTACAGACATACAGTTGATATATGAAAGTTGCTAACTGGATGAGAACAACTTCTTCATTTTCTTCTCTGTTTTTCGTTTATATTCTGCTGGTGCTGCTGCTCATTGTTATTGCTGTGCTTGCAGGAAGGGACTGTGGAGTATGTCCGAAACAATATGTGGTTCCCTGTATATTCTCCTCTTGTTCATGAAAAATAAGCATCATGCCATTTCCTAACAAAATAAGATCTTGAAGGCCTTGTCTTGTGCAATTCTCGCCTCAAGGAGCTGCAGTCAAGCCTTGTATTTTTTATTTTTAATTTAATTTTCTTAATTCATAGGCATAGCTAGCAAATTTTTTAAAATGAGGGAGAAATAGGAAAATGAGGGGGGAAGTGATGTTTTCAACTTGTTTCAGCCAAGAATTGTCAAGTGTAATGACATTGGGATACGTAATATTTCTTAAGGATATTTCATGGTTATTTGTATTTAGAATTTGTTTGATATAATAATGAGATAATTGATTATAAACATAATTGATTTTTATGTTAGGTAACATCTTTTGATAATTAATTATATATAATTTATTTTTATTTGAATGATATATAGAAAAATTATTTTTTAATATTATTAGATTACTAAAAATTAATTATATATAATTTACATGATTCATCAAATAGAGAAACTTCAAAGCTCCCATTAAAATTAATAGATTAAACTAATTTATCATAATAATCCGCTCTTCTTTTTGGTATAAAAGTCATAATCCAGTTGTTCTCTACATATCCGACAACACCATTTGGGATGGTTGACGTGGTCTTTTCAGAAAAATACTTCCTTAAACTTACACCTACATTATGTTGTCGTTTAGATATAGGTCGAAGTCTCAGAACTGAGCATCCGAGAAACACAGGCACTGAACTTCAGCTTGATCAAGCCGTTGACTTCCAATTCCAAAGTTCAGAAGTTCTTATTCAATGGCGGAAACTACCAAAAGGTACTACTTAATCCTTCGATGCTGTTGCTTTGTTCTACTCCTTAAATTACATATTCCAACGTTGGACCTCATATTTTCCATATTCCATTAATTCTTTTTCTTTTTTCTTTGTTTCTTGTTTGCTGAATTCACTCTGTCAGGTATGCAGTAGTGACAGGAGCAAACAGAGGGATAGGTTTAGAAACAGTTAGGCAGTTTGCATCAGCTGGAATCAATGTGGTGCTGACAGCAAGAGATGAGAAAAGGGGTCTTGAAGCTTTGGAAAGACTTGAGGAAGTGTCTGAGTTTGTGGTTTTTCATCAGCTAGATGTGTCTGATTCTGCAAGTGTTGCTTCTCTCTCTCATTTCATCAAATCCCACTTTGGAAAACTTGATATTCTGGTAATTTCAAAAATCTTATAATCCCCTTTATTAATAGAGCGATGGTGAGTAGGGGTGGCAAACATATCCATGAATCTACCCAGTTTATTCATTTATAATGTTAACGAGAGATAATAATCAAGTTAATAAAAAAATTATTAAAAATTCATCATTAAATATTCATAATTTATTTAATTTATTTTTTTTAAATAAAAATATTATATTAAATTATATAAAAATAAAGGTAAAATAAAATAAAAAATGTTAAAATCCTAATATAATCATATACCTTGATAGACCTAGTAATTGTGAGTCATATTTATATATCCATCTATATACATCCTTATTATAACTTAATCATATCTATCCATATTAGCATTTAAATAATTCTGAGTTAGGTTATTATTAACCTTATTAAATAAAGGTTATATTAGATCAATCCATAGATCACAACTTATAGGATAAAAAAGATGGTATACTTAGCATATTTTAGAAGATACAAAAGATGGTATGTTTAGTATTTGATTTTTTTGTAAAGATACCTGTAGTTGAAAATTTTTCAAGGAACAATTAATATTAGTTTATTTAATATATATAGTTTTAATTTTTTTTATTTAAATATTAATGATCAGTTATTTGTTTTAGTATATTTTCAAATTTTTTAAAAGAAATGTCAATTTCAGATAAGGTGTATTTTTTTTTTAACCTAGATGTTTCAAAATTTAAAGAAATTCAAAGATGTAAAAAAAAATTTAAGAAAAAAAAGAAAGTATGACAATAAAAAATATTTTATTCTTAGTTTATTAATTCTTTCAATTTTATAGTGTAGATAAAATATTTTTAAAATATAATTTAAAATTTTAATAATAAAAATATTTTTTTAATGATAGAACTAAAATATAATTTAAAATTTAATAATAAAAAAATTATTTTTTAACAATGGAGTTGAAATATAATTTAAAATTTTAATAGTAAAAATATATTTTTTAACGGTAGCAATAAAATATAATTATAATAATAAGAAAAATAATTATAATAAAATTAATAGAATAAAATAATATAACAATAATATTTGTTAAATGAATAAATGAATAGATTGAGTCTAATATTTTATGTAATATAAAATTTTAATTGGATCATTAATGGATAAATAAGTCATTAGTAATCTATTTATTAGTGACTTAATCCAAATCTATCAAAATCATTCATTTATCATTCATAGTAGTGATGATTTAAAATGCTGTTATGATTGTGATGCAAATAAATCACAATAAAGGTGGAAAATATAGATACAAGAAGATAAAAAAAGGGGTTGCGATCAGTGGGGTACGCAGCCTTTAAAGTGAGCGGAGGCTGCTGCGTGCTGTGTTAGCAGTGGCGGACGGCGACGCGAACGAACACTGGAGTTCATGGCTTCGTCTTCGTGCAGCGGGGACAGCGACGCAACGTGTGAGGAAGCTTCTAATAGTTCCAGATCTGAAGAATGGGAATGGGGGTGAGGGGCTGAGCTGGGGCAAAATTCATATTAAAAGAAAAATGAGAAATTTTCAATTTGCACCCTTAAGTTTGGGCAGGTTTATATTATAACACAGATTTAAGAAATTTTTTTAATTTAGTCCCTATGAAATTTTCAATTTAATCCCTTTATAATATTTCTAATTTTTTTTAAAAAAAAAATTCAGTGATACAGGTCCGCCCCCGGTTGCGATGAATGAAAAAAGTGCAAAGCTATCGTAGAACTATTTTTTAAAAAACTGGTGGTTGTAACTGAAAGAATGATTTCACCTTTTGGCCAATGATTTGTTATAAGAAAATGTTTAGTGATAGTCTCATCTAAAGTCCACAATTATTCTACGAATTTGGTATGGGTTGAAATACAAGTGAATCTTGCAAGGTTTTCTATGTCCACCAAACACGTATAGAAGCAAGATTTTGCACAGTTCCTGACGAACAATTATAATTTTTAATCCAATAATGAGCGTGACATATATTAAAAATGTAGATTATGTCACTTGACTAAAATATATTTGTAAAATACAAGTGCGGGATGGTGGTATATATATATATGGTACATGAACTGTAAGTAAAAAATAATGCCACTTTGTTCCAAACAAAGTTTGAATCTTATAGAAGCTGATGTTTGTGTATTCCTTAAATGCAGGTGAACAATGCTGGAATTCTAGGAGTCACGGAGGATGTTGATGCAGCAAAAGCTTCAGCATATGGTGGGGTAAGTAGATATCTACACATGATATGGCATCTCTGTCAAGTATCAATAATAGCTGATGCAATTTTAAAACTTGATGCATAACCCAATTCTATAATTTATTTTCATAGCATTTAATGTTGGAAGAAAAACCATAGAAGTAATAGAATCGAAATAGATTGGATCAATTTAAATCAAATTCTATAAAAAATATAATGTATGATAGTTTATATTAAAACATTATTTTGATCCTCACAATTGTATTTTTTTTAATTGAATCGTTGTTTAATTTAATTTTATTCTTAATTTAGCTCTTGACTGATTTAATTTTTTTCAATTAAGTCATCTTCCATCTAAATCAAAGTCTATAAACTAAAGTAATAATATGGAAACTCAAAGTTTAATATAATGTTCCTTAATGCATGCATGGACATTAAAAATGATTTATATTATTACATAAAAGTAAATGTCTATATAAATTAAAACAAAATTGTATTAAATGATTCAAAAAATATAATTAAAATGATTATAACGTATCTTTACCTTTGAATTAATGTCATATAGGTAGTCTAGAATATGGAGGATATCATATAAATATTATTACATAAAATTGTAGGCTTCTATGTCATTAATTTTGTTGGCAAATGTCAAAGTTAGATGGACAAAAAGATATAGCTAGTTGAATCAAATTGAATTTTGAAAAATCAAATTGAAAATAAAAATTAAATAAAGGAGAGTTGTAAGAGATTAAAATAATATTTTAATCGTGTGTATATATATATATATATATATATAGTTAGTGTGAGGTCCATATTACATGCCAATTTAAAAATGATTGCAAATTTTTTTCTTTGTATGCAGTGTTGTTATAAAAATTGAACTAGATGTTAAACTAAAAAAGCAACTAAATCACAGTTCAATTGGTTCAATCAGTAAACTAAATGATTCTTCAATTTAGTTGAATTAGAACTATGAGTAGTTTATGGTTTAACTAGTTAAATTGACGGATTCAATTTTTAAAAACACTAAAACCTTATTTAGAATAGTAATGTGATAATTGATTATAAAAAATCTATTTTATGTGTGCTAACATGCTTTAATAATTGATTATTCATAATTTATTCTTATTTGGATGATATATAGAACAATCACTTTTTAATATGTAAATCATTAAAAAATGTATTGAAGAAAAGAAAATAATAGGAATTTTTTGTTATTATTGAAATGAGGATAATGATGACAAAAAAAGCAAAAAAAAGAATAATATAAATATAAATTTAAATATTTTTTATATAATTCCAATTAAAATAAAAATTATTTTGAGTAGTTTTTTATTTAACAAGATTTATTACCAATAATTGATTATTAAAGGATTCTAAAAATATAATTAAACATTTTAAAAAAATGATATAATTAATTATTTGATTTATAATTAATTATTGAGAATTGTAATCACTATTACAAATCAACATTAATTTAGATTGTGATAAGCTCTTATAATGATTATCAGACTGGCTGGTGGGTTTCCCTTTCACTTAAAAATGCAGGCGAGAATAAGGACTGGCCGGGATAGAACATGGGCAGAAACACATGAGTTAGCTGAAGCATGTTTGCAAACAAATTATTATGGTGCCAAAAGAACAGCTGAATCCCTTCTTCCTCTCCTCCAATTATCTGATTCTTCTACAATTGTTAATGTTTCCTCTATGATGGGGAAGTTAGAGGTATGCAATTAAGTTTAACATCTTTTCAGAAAATTCTTAGGACATTTTCCTTAGATCTGATTTATCATAATTCAAATTGTAAATAAATCGTTTACTAAAATTTTGGCCTTGTAATATTGTGATAATGAAAACTTCCTGGTGTCGTATCTTAATGTCATAAATTTTCACAGTTGCTCCTAGGCTGGATAGAGGATGAGTGTTGCAGAAAATATTATTTTTGTTGAAGACAGAGAAAACTTAATAATCTGTAAAAAAAAAAAAAAATGATGAATTATCAAAATATAAAGTGTAAAATGAAATTTCAGTATTACGATATAATTAATTTTTTTTCAAATATATGTAATGTATGATAGAGATCAATAAAGTTTGATTGTTGTTATTGTATAAGAAAATGCTGTGTACACATTATAATTTTCAATGTGTACAATAGTCGGATTCATGATTTTCTGTAATGTGTGAGAGCTGTATGCACACTATAGCATATCTGCACACACTGTTTCTATCATACATTCAGGTGGTGGAACAATATTTTGGATTCCTTCCCCTTCCTTTACCCCAAAACTTTCTATAAAGATATCTTCTTACTTTACAATCTTGTTTTATATCTAATTATTATCCCAATCTTATTTCTAATTTTTATATAATCAGAAAGTATCTAATGAATGGGCTAAAGGAATCTTCAGTGATGATGAGAACCTTTCAGAAGAAAGAGTGGATGAAGTATTGAAAGAGTTTCTCAAAGACTTCAGAGAAGCTTCGTTAGAAAGCAAGGGCTGGCCTAAATTTCTGCCAGCCTATACCCTTTCTAAGGCAGCCATGAATGCTTACACAAGAATTCTTGCCAAGAAGTATCCTTACTTATGCATCAATAGTGTTTGCCCTGGCATTGTCAAGACAGATATGACTTCCAATTCTGGCATCTTAACAGTTGAGGAAGGTGCTGCAAGTCCTGTGAGATTAGCACTGCTGCCCAATGGCAGTCCTTCTGGTCTCTTCTATCTTCGAAGCGAAGTCTCTCCCTTTTGATCTATGAAACATGGACACTGATAAAATATGAACATGCAAATCTTGTGAATTTGCATTTCTGCATTATTAAACTTGATTGGTGATCCAGTTATATCCATTGAGCAAGGACTGCATGACTTGTCAACTATAAAAATTATTATCTTGATGATTTATATATATATATATATATGTATGTATAACTTTATGCGTTTTGTTCCCAAGTAAATAGATAATAAGAATGCCTAAGAATGATATTACAATTAATCACATGTTCTAGTGAAAATATTTTTGAAACTCCCTCAAATGTGGAGTTGACAAGCGGTGAATGGACCGGTTGAAAGGTAAACTGCAAGCACGAAAAAATCAGTCGTACACAAGGAAAGTGGTCAGTTGGACACGCTCCAATGCCAAAGTTAGTATCTGAGGAGTTTTAGTAAGTGTGTAAAATATGAGGTAAGAAGAGGAATACTTGTAAATATATATAAATGTCAAATGTGCCAAGTGCTTCTAAGCGAATTCTGAGCAAATGAGTTATTGTCATGTGTCTGCAATACATTGGTGATATTGGTGAGAATCTCATTTAACGGATGCTGGTGTCACATTATTTATGCAAATTTGATCACGTTTTTTGACATGCATTGATTAAATGGTTGGTTTATGAAATTTTTTGACTAATAAGTTTATGTCCTAAGCCATTCGATCAAGAAGAGTAGTTGATCGATCAGGAGGCAGTTTGCTAAATATTATTTTTTCACTAAGTTTTAGTCGATCGAACATTGGTCAAATGATTGAAGAGCACTGACCATTTTGAGTTGTGTCAATTTTGAAGGAGTAAAGCAAACAATTGTCATATGTCAATTAGCCTAAAGGTTGATGTAGCAAAGTTTACATATATATATATAAAAGGGATTGTTAACTTTTTCATCTTCATGTAGAGATTAATATTCTTCACTCTTTTATTTGAATAAAAAAGTCAAATTCATTTTTTTGTTAAGTTATTAAATAAAAAGATAATTAAGTAATTTTAGTGTCCATTCTAAATGGCTTTTTCACAGCTGCAGTTCTTGAACATGTAAGAGAGCTGCCTCTTTTTGCATCTTTAATTCTTTGTCATACCCATATCAATGCTTCAAGCATTTGAAATGTCAGCTTCAATATTCTTAAGAAAGTTCAGCGGTTGACACTTTGTAATACAATGGACCACTAAACTTACGAAGTAAAAGACAAGGTGACCAAAATAAAGTAGTTACCTTAATAACTAAGATTAGAAGTATTAAAATTTCTCTTTGCATTCTCTGCACAAGACCAACATACGCAGAGTTAACACACAGTAATCCAACAAACTTTAGCTTTGGTTATTCCAAAGCCAAATTTACCTTTATACCCACTTCTTGTCATCAAATTTACCCCATCTCTCCTTCTATTAATCATTGATGAGTTAGCCTCCATCAATAATTTAATATCATTACTTTATCTTGGTTTTGTCTTCTCATTTTTGTGGTGAGTCAAAAATAATGCAACTATAGAGATTTTGAGCTAATTTTATTATTGTTTAGTTTTGCCTTGGGGATTCAACAATAACACATAAAAGAAGATTATGGGTTAGTGTTTTTATTCTTTAGACTTGCATTTTGAGCATGATTGAATAAGAATAAATAAGAGTGAGAAACAAGAACAGGGAATGAGATGAAAATGAGTTGAATCCGGAAAATAGTAGGTGAAGAACCAAAGAAAAAGATTGTGGCGAAAAGAAATCGGATATGGAAAATAACAGGAGAAAAACAATGACAGAGAAGAAGTAGCAAGCTTTGATTTTGCATTCCTGGAACAGCAACAAAATTAGTCCATGAGCCAGATTCGTCAACGGTCAAATAAGGAAAAGATGAAAGAAAGAGAAATCACTAGAGCAGGGAAAAGCAGATTTCACAAATGAGAGTGAACGAGAATATAAGAGCAACAGTGACAAACTTGAAAAATAAAATATCCTATATATGCTTTCAAACGCATATAAAATATGAGGATTAAATTGAAAATGGAAACATACCTCCAACCATTACTTTGTTGTTCGGGTTGGATTTTGCTTTGATATTCCAGAAGATTTCTCACACTTTTTTTTTTCTGACTTTTGATGGTGTATGAAGCATGTCAAAAAGTAATGAGAGGACTCCAGAATCTCAAATATATATATATATATATATATATTGCATTTTGTTCCATTAGGGAAACGCCCAGCAGTGACCACTTTAAAAAATAACCGTTGCACCTTTTCAAATGTAAATGATTATACCATTTCAGATGTAAACGGTTGCACCATTTCATATTGCAAAACGTTATATTCTCCCACTTGATGCATACGTTCATCAGACAATTTTATGAGAAAATAAATATATGAATCATAGTGATAAGTCTTCTAATAACGAGTAATATCAACCATGTATCACGATGTATTTAGTTTCTCAAATACTTAATGTGACAACAAAACTTAATGAATAAAACCCTACGTTTATTCTTGGTCCAAAATAATATATATTTTCTCAAATAAATTAAAGTGCACATGAA